>JAWLRI010000948.1:707961-721628 GCA_034781795.1 Crypturellus tataupa | reverse complement strand
CCTTCCCGTCCTCTTCCGTTTTTATAGTACTGTCCCCAATTAATTTTCATTGATTTTTTTATTTATTTTTTCTTTCTCTATTATTATTATCAATATTATTGTTATTATTGTTTAAATGGAGATAGTGGAAATAGAATGAAGGTCTCATCAGAACCACAAAAATTGCATTGATAGACATTAACAGGCTGGGTTGCATTAAGAAAAAGAAGAAAAACTAAAAAGAAAGCACTTAAGTCATTCCAGCTGTGAGGATGCCATTAAAAAAAGGCCAGAACCAGGTTATGGGTATGCAACTAGACAGATGCCTCATCCTCTACAATGCTGTAGGCATTATATCCAACTGCAGAGCATCCACCTCATCTGAATATCAGGCCTTCAAACCCAAAGCTTTCATCTCCACCACCTGAGCTGACCCTGATAATGGACAAAAATAGTAGTCCATATTTTCCAAAGTTGAGTAGTAATTAAAGTGTGGGCCTATCAAGTACTCTCTCAATGTCCATAAATATTTGTAAGAATTCCTGAAACCACTTTTTTATATATTTCAAGGTTTTTTAATAATATGTATAGAAATCTCCAAGGCTTTAGTAGCATTGCATTTATAAATGAACCTGGGGAGCCAATTAAATGCAGTTATCCTAACAAGATTACAATATTGTAAAAAGCTGCAGTTGTTCCTCCACATTGCCATGACTGGTCTGAAAGCTGGAAAGGCACAGCTAAGCTTTATACACTGTAAACCATGTAAATCATGTTTTACAAGAACTGTGTTGCAGAACAATTAATTCATTTCATAAATACTCACCTTAGAAATACAACTAAAAGAGTTATGGATAGAAAAACTCTATATCAGCTTTGAGTTAGTTTGTGGGACTGGGTTTCAAAAAAACATTCATGAACATCTTTAACAAGGGACTTTGTTAAAAAAAAAAAAAATCTTCATTTCCTGTTCAGTTAAGAACTCATGTGCCCTGGGGCAGGCTATGAGCTGTCATCCCTATGAAGGCAGAGCATGTGTTTGTTTGGAGCGTTAGCTGGGGCACAATTGTCTATTCCTTCTGGCCTGCATGGATTAAGCAGAGTCATAGCTGACTCACATCTTAAGTTTGGTCTTTCCTGTGTACAGTAAAGAGACCCCCCTTGAGTTGCTATACATGGTGTTTACTTCACTTATGGTTTGATATCAACAAAGTAGGTACATAATATAAACTAGGCATGTTGAGTAATCCCTATGGATAACAGAGAGGGAATAGAGATTAACATGCTTGAATTATGGTGTTCATCAGATGTATAGAAACATTTTCTTGGGGATAGGAGCAACAGAGAATTGTCGGTTTCCCATCGTTGACCTTAATGGAAAATAAAACTAACCCAAATGTCAATGGGACTATATGCTACAAATGTGTATATTCAGTTTGAAGAATCATGACCCTTAGATCTCTTCTGATAGGGTCCATTTTTTCCTGTATTGCATCAGTTTAATAAGTCTTTAAGCTTAGTACTAGCACTAGCAACAGACGGAGTTTCATTTATCTACCTGTTTGGGGCCAAAAAAGTTATCTGCTACACTATAACTGTCCATTTCTTGCTGGAAGGTGGCATTTGTTTGTATGTATCTGCACAATTCCTGAAATAAAAATTCATTAGAAAGCTGCTTTTCTTTAGTTCTTTTTGCTTCCCTCCCTCCCAACTCCTCTTGCCTCCCTTTCATGCACAGAGGTAAGCGTGAATCCATCCTTGTCGTGCGTGACAGGATTTCATTTTTTACTCTGCAGGTGGTAAGGAAGAAGGCTGAAATGATGATGCAATTCCTCCTCACCTCAGTCAGGGACAGGCTGTCTGTAATCCACACATTCAACATTCTTTCTTCATACTTATTTTGTGAGCAAGTGATGTATTAGTGGAAGGAATCAGAGGCACAAAAAGGTACGGATTATATCTCTTCTATGTCCAAACACTTTTCATCAAGATCTTTTGTGCTTGACTATTGATAGGCACACAAAATATATAGAGATGCATGCTACAGCTACAGAATGTATTTACAAATAGAATGTATATGAAGTTTATAAAGAGGACAAGGATTTGCTGAATGACAAAAAGAAGAAAGACTGTATTTAAGAATATGCAGCAAACCTCCTTTGTTTTAAAGTTTTTTTTATCAATTTTATGAAGTGGGAAGATGAGGGTAATTTGAATTCTTCTAGTCGTTGACATGAAGCAATTCTCTGGCAGCTTTCCTTCAAGTTCCACATGCAAAGTAGGAATGCTAATCTAATTGGATTGAAAGCTACTTGTAGGAATGATAAACCTGTTCAGTGCTTTATAGTCTCTACCCTGTTTGTGCCAATGGTTAGACAAAGGAAAATGTACTGCTGCAGTTTTCCAGAAATCAAAAACTGAGGTGCTCAGGAGCTTCAGGCCTGGATTCATTTTGGCTTTTGCCAGTCTGTGATTTTAACTGTCTCCTTGAAAGCTGTAACTCTTACTTGAGCACAGCAGAAGCCTAAAATGACTAACTGAAATATTTCAGGTTAGTATTTGAAGTTTTAAGAAAATAAACGGGCTTGCACTGAGATCTTTGTGGAATTTGTGGCAGAGACAGGAATTTAATTGTGATTTGAATCACATGGCTAACTTTTCTTCTTTTTTTTTCTGGAAGAAAAAAGCATGTCTATAGAAATCAAACAAATAGAAGCTACTAACTCGTTTTTATCTTGGTCTGTGAATTTAATATACAGACTAGATAAAAGGAGGAGCTGGTTGGTTGTAACTTTACTCGTTAGACACACTAAGAAATTTTATAATAGGGAGATTGTTTGTGTCCATTGAACTCAGTACCAGAAAATATACTTTTCTGATATGTTTATCTGCTAGCATAAATATAATGTCAGTTGACAGTCTAGGGTTTTTCTATGTTTTGAGTAAAAAGAAAGTATGGTATCTTTTTTCATATGTTCTGCTGCAAAACAAAGATGCACTGAAAAATACATTAATCTCCGATTCCTCTCAGGGGAAAAAAGTGCTTCTGAGCATATCCATGCTGCCTGCTTTTGGTCATTGGCCTGTGGATCTATTAAGGGACAAATGTAAGTTCCAGATCCTACTCAGTGTCCAGCCTCATAGTTATGAGAGGAGAAAGAGCACTTTAAATCTTGATCTTAGCGATCTTGGAAGCTCTTACAAACCCCTGTAGACCAGCCATCTTCAATGCTGTGTGTATCTTGGTTAACCTTGGTTTATAAATTAAGGATAATTACCTTCTGTAATTCATACTTCTGATGTCTGCAAGATATCTGGCACTCGAGACTCCCACACACAGAAGTATTGCAAGGCCAATTTGTGAGATACTGGCACCATAGCAAACAGCATGAGGAGGGAGGAGACAGTGCAATGGAAAGAAAAAATTCATGAGAGTCATACATATCAGGAAAGATGGAACAAGTCTGTCCTATTATAACCTCAGAAGTATGGGATGTGAATACACATTGTCATCAAAGGTTTCTGCTGTTTTAATTACATCTAGTGCAATTCATCAGAGGTTATTTGCCATACCAAAAGAAATCCATTAGTTCAATGTTTCTCATTTTCCATAAGGATGATATGAGACTAGATTTTGTTAGATGAATTTAGAAGGGTAAGGTAATGTATTTAAAAGATTGTAGAATGATCCATATACATACTAGTGATAGGGCAGTCCAATGTTCTGCAGCATATTACCTTTCCGATGATCCATTCTTATCTTTTTCTCTGCCTCTCATATTTATAAGAATAAAATCCACTCAAATATCAAAATGCAAGTCTGTGTTCTCCTTCTAACTAACTCCTTATATAAGTGCAAAGGAAGAAAGCTGTGTTCTGAGATGAATCACAGGAACAGAGCTAAATACTGAATATTGCTTTCCTTTTACTACTCGCTTCTATCCATGGAATGCACAGGCTGAACTGTTACAATGTCCATATCTGAAGAGAAAGGCATAGGTATTCAGAGTGTGATTTTTGGTATCAGCTCCAGAACATTGGGAATGGGCAAGGACAGTTTTAATTTCTCTCTTATCCTTATCTCTTATCTTTTATCCTCTGTGCTTTGTACAACTTGGATAGACACTCTGAGAGAGATTTCACCTGCACTTCACCCATAAGACATTTGCTGTATCCCCAGCTGTGCATTTCCCAGTCTATCCCTAATATATTTATAATTTATGGTTTCAAAATACCGTGATGACATTTTGAAACAATATGGAAAAGCTGAATTTGTTAATTGGGAATGTCAGGAGGAATGTATAGGAAGTTATATCACAGCATCACAGCATCACAAAATGGTTGAGGTTGGAAGGGACCTCTAGAGATCCTGTATAACAGAATCTCTAGATCACTAAAAAACATTCCCCCCCACACCCAAATTCTCCAAGGAGTAGAATACATTACTGATAAAATGCTGTCTATTTTTTTCAGTAGAATTTTCTATTGCATTCTAATAAAATCTTACAGGTTTTATACTTATTCAACTGTATACAATTATTTCCAAAGTTATTCTTTGGTATATTCTGAACAGCATCTGCATGTATGCATATGTATTCATGCGTGGCCATGTGTCTTTGTATCCCACTACTTCATTTGGGTGAAAAGACTGAAGAAAGAGATGGAATTCTGGGAGTGAGATTTGTTTAAAATGAGAAGTAAATTTCCGTTGCTTTAGTACTTTGAGAGAACCGTCTAAATGCACAGGAGAAAAACATCAAGGTCTGGCAGTTGCTCCTGCTTGTCTTCCTGCTTTTCTTCCTCTGCAGGGTGATTTTTTGAAAAATCTGCCATGTAACTTAAACGTAGATATTTCTCCCTATGTTTCCTCTTCCTTGCTTTAGGAAGTTTAGGAGTGTTGAGGAGGAAGAAAGAAAAGTAGGAAAGGAAAGAGGGAAAGTATAAAGGATTACTGCTTCTGTGCAACAGTTCAACAGCTGTAACACACTAGTAGTCATCTGTGTATTTGGTCTTGTTGAAAGCATTAGAGTTTTAGAAAGGCAAAATTAACAGAGGTAGGAGAAAAGATTTGTCTTAGGCATGAGCTGCAGAGCTTGACAAGTCAGGCAATTATGAGTTTGGCTTACAGTATAAGTCTGATGTTTCTCCCCAGAGAAAAACAAAAACAAAAACAAAAAACAACCCAATAAACCTTCCTAGAGCCAGATTTAGCTATCCTAGATGCCTAATACAAATGCTTTTAACCATATGAATCTTGTCACTGACATTAAAAGAAAATAAAATTTTAGGCATATACAATAGATTTTTTTAATAGTTTTTAAAGTATTTATATATTTATATATATATATTTAGTAGCTTTTATTATTATTGTTAGGATAGGAATTAGATAACTGCTCTTGGTGTTATAAACTGATATGTGGAAAACAGATTACCTCACTCTTAAATTCATAGAGGAAAGAATCTGAAAACATGTACTGTTACTGTTAATATTTTTCTGCAAAAGGTTGGATGTGCAGTGTTCACAAGGAGTTCAGACTCTGACTCTACATCCTTGGACATAGGAGTCTTAAAGCTGAAAGAGAAATAAATAGATCAGGTTTTCAAAAAGCACTCAGCACTGGCAGATATTTAATTCTTGAAATTAGAACTGTGGACAGGTTCATGGTAATGTATTTTGGTTTTTTATACAAATTTGTCAAAAAAAAACACCCTATACACAATAAAAATTTAGAATTTAGGAGAATTTAGGATGCTATAGTTAATTAATCAATTCATTAATTGATATAAATGCTGCTGCCTTTAACTGCATGATCACATGCTGTATTTTACAGAAGCTCCAGGGACTCCAATGTCCTTTCTTGCCCATGCATGAACACAGGAAGACAGGACACATGTAACCTGTGCATAGCTTAGTAGGTAGAAGGCCAATCTTCTGCTTCTGTAGTCACTTTACAATATACTTATGTGGATAAATTTATTGATCTCAGTGTTAAAATTGGCTCCTCCCCACGTCCTTACAAGATGAGTGTTCTGAAATCTTAGTGCTCTCATGATTCGTGATCTTCTTTTCATTATTTATTTATTTATTTATTTGCCCAACCTACCCTATTTATTCTTATTCCAACATTAATGTCACCTAAACAGCTTATGTGCCTCCTTGGTGAATTGTATTTTCATTTATTTATGGACAAGTATCCCTCTGAGTCTTTTTTCCTGCCTTGTTTTCTCATGTCATCTCCTGCGTCAGACATTCTGTCACTTTGATCATTGTCGTAGTCCTACTCTACACCTGTACCAACTTCAGTTTGTTTTTCTTTACAAGTCTTTTTTTTTAGTTTCTCTGGCTAATCTGTGCTCCCAACAAGGCTATTCACATTCTCATTTTTAAGCTCCTTTCTATATGTTGTTGTTATTCCTCTCGAACCCTTTCCTCAATGCAAGGGAGACAGATTTTTCCATTTTCCAATGCAAATAACTTGAAGAAACTTCAGAATTGCTCCTCTTGCAATTCCTGACTTCCAGTTGGCTTCCCCTTCATTAATTGGAAACTGTCCTTTAGAAATCAAGATCCTTTGTTACCCTACTCCATTTTATTATGCTTATTTAACATAAGTTGAATCAGCTTGCGCTCAGCTCATCTAAGATTTATTTTTTATCATTGGCACAGTTATAATAATTTAATTCCTTATTAGGTAAATAGTTTAACAACTTTCCCAGAGACAAAACAAGCAGAACATCAGGGAAGCCTGAATATAGCTGCCTCCAAGCAGAACTGAGTTAAATCATATTACCCTAATGAAGTGAAAATTCAAATCATTAAGGTAAAATATTGCTGGCCCATAGTTATTTATATATGATGAATCTGATTGCTAGTGCCAGTTTTCCCCAAGATGTTTGTGAATTATTTTCATGAGTTAAAAAATGTTTTAAATCCTCAGACATTGTTTGAAAAATGCATAGTAATCAATTTACTGCAGTGCAGATATGTTTATTATCATATAACGGGAAGATGTAAGTTTGATCTTTGAACTTTGAAGTGTCAGGTGTCTCCTACAAAATGGTGTATTGTATAAGATTCATTGACCCAGCTAGCAGTAGGAGCTCAGCACTTGCCAGAGGTGGTTAGCACCTTCTAGAATGAAGGTTTTCTACTAAAATGAAGGTTTCTAACAAAAAATGGAACTTAACCCATTCCCTATTGCCATTTGTTCTCTACTGCCATATTCCAAAGTGCAAATGTAAATTGATTCCAGAGAAATGATTGTACCTGAATTTCCAGTTTCCATGCAATGCTTAATTACTCAGGTGCAACATGCACAGACATAAGTAAATAAAATAGCAAGAAGCACATTGTTTAAGTATTTATGGGCTTGAGTTTGAAAAATGAAACATCTGGGGATTTTTTTTCCCTTTGACACTATTTTTCCAAAAGAAAAAAACTCAAAACAAGAAAAAAAAGTCCATATACTCTGCTGTTTAAATATAAATGTTCACTTTCCTAAGAAAGAGAAGAAACAAGAAAGAGAAGGAGTGAGGGGCATTGACACCCTCAGGGAAAATTTTATCTCAAGAGAACTGACCTTTCAGAGAAAGCAAATTAAATTATCTTTCTCATCTTTTACTAGTACTGTGACATCATTAAAATTCATGTTACATACCAGCATGCTTTGTTTTGTATTCATAACCTTAAACCAAAATTAATCAGTTGTCACATAGAGTTAACATATTTGTTAATGGCACCCAAGCCAGAATATACATTGTCTCAAGAAGATCGGCTTTTCTATATGATAACATAAATGTTGTAGGGCAGAGTATTCTTCGCCCTGTATCAATATGTGTATCTTTGTAAAATGAGCTCAGAACACAATGGATTGGGTTTGAAAGCATTTCTAGATGAGAAAAAGTGTTAACTGCCTTTCTAAGCATTTGAGTAGAAGTTTCCTCTGCAGCAGTGAGATATCACCACTGATGCTTTGAGGAAAGGAAGGTTGAGGGCACTAATCTCTGTCTTGGTGCTATCATTACTAGGAGGCAGTATGGCTCACTGGTTTGCCTACTTAACGTATTGTATCTCTTACCATGATATTTGCTATGAAACATCTCAGAAAAGATCTCTACATTTACTCCTTTCTTTCTCAGTATTGGCCTTGGATTTTCAAAAGAGTAGGGGGCAGGGGTCCATGATGCCATCCCAGTACCCTAAAGCACACAGGCTGCTTTTCCTAAGTGTGAACACTCTTAGGAAAAGAACACTCTTAGGAAAAATGGAAAAATCTGCATGAAAGAAAAAAAAATCAAAAAAACCTTCACCTTTCAATGAAAACTGTATCTAAGAATACCAGTTGTTCTAATTTCCAGATTTCCAGTCTGTTGCAAAATTTTATTGGGATGGGTTTGGGAGGAAGAGAGGAATGGTCACATACACAAACAAACAGAAATGAAGAGCACTGTGTGTTTCAGAGAGGATACTGGTACTAGGAGTGAGTTTTTCAGTCTATATGCTTTTTGAAAATTATTTTATATATCATACATAACACCATAGAGACAAAATGTATAACCATGGAGAAATAAAAGAATGGAGATCTTAAGAGATTTCCCCAGAGTAATAAAACATTTCAATGAAGAGCTCAGAGCTGGGTTAATGTTCTTACATTTCCAGATGCCTTTCCTTATAACGTTACGTACCGGGAAGTAATCCTCACAAAATAGACTTGACTTCTCTCTGGATAACATATTTATTTATTTTTGTGGAAAGTCTATGTTCTTCTCTATCAGCTAAAAAAAAAAGTCTCTCGTAACCAATGATATGATTATGTCCCACTTGCAAACTTTTTTATTTCCTTAAAATATTAATTTTACACATTAAGTTCTTCAACGGCTACAGTCTGGCCTGTCTTAAGGCCAGGCTCTTCACCTGTACATATTTGTGCAGTTTCATCAGTTTCAATGGAAAAAAGATGTGTAAACACAGAATGATAGTAATTTTGGAATGAAGTAATCTTTACTGAATATCTGAAAATGTTCAAAACTAAGAATATTTTCAAAGTGCTTGTCTTCAGATTCTTTAGAGATCCTTCTTTTTGTTACATTCTAATCATCTTTTGAAAATCTAGTTATTTGAAAGTGTTACAAGTATTGCCTAAATATTGTCTAAAAATATTGTCTAATATTGTCTAAAAAATGGGGGTCAGGGAAAGAGCTGAGGAAGAGGTACTAAAGTCTGATGGGATAGTCAGCTTACATTCAATTTCAATAAAGAAAAAAACTGATACAATGTTTAACAATCTGTAAATGTCTGGTAGATATAAGAAAGATATACAACAGCCAGAGTAGCTATGTCAAGACAGATCATTCTCTTTCCTTCCATACTAGTTCATAAAACTATCACAAGTTTTATGAAAAGAGGAGTATCAAGAAAGGATGAATAGTTGACATACAGTACATATATATCTATTTTTGTGCTTTGTTGTACATTGACTCTTGTCACTAAATACTGCTGAGAGAATCAGGCTTAATTGTCTTTACTCCTTCAAATCAGGTATTTATAAACCAGGGGAGGAATAACCCCAGGCACCAGCACACATTAGGGGTTGACCTGCTGGAAAGCAGCTCTGTGGAGAGGGATTTGGGAGTCCTGGTTGACAACAGGTTACCCATGAAGCAGCAATGTGCCCTCGTGGCCAAGAAGGCCCATGGGATCCTGGCTGCAGCAGGAGGAGTGCTGCCAGCAGGGCGAGGGAGGGGATCCTGCCCCTCTGCTCAGCTCTGGGGAGCCCTCACCTGGAGTATTGGGGGCTGGTGACAGGACAGGAGGTAACAAGTGTAATTTGAAACACAGGCAGCTCCACCTCCATGTGAGGAAGAGCTTCTTTCCTGTGAGGGTGACAGAGCCCTGGCACAGGCTGCCCTGAGAGGCTGTGTAGACTCCTTCTCTGGAGATCTTCAAATCTGCCTGGATGCCAGCCTGTGCCACATGTTCTAGGTGTCCCTGCTGGAGCAGGGCGGATCTAGATGATCTCTAGAGGTCCCTTCCAACTATACACATTCTGTAAAACATAAGTAAGATACCCTGAGCTTTCTCTTTTGCAGCCTAAACAGTCACAGCTCTCTCAGCTTCTCCCCTTATATGATAGATACTCTTGTCCCTTAAACATCTTTGTGGCATTCCCTGGACTCATTCTAATATGTGCTTGTCATCCTTCCAGTGATCAGAACTCTCCAAGCTTGACAGTTCAGCCAGTTTTTGGTACCCCGCACTATTTTATTTAATCCATACTTTATTTACAAGGATCTTAAGACAGATAAAACAATGAACATCTGCTACTGTCCTCTAATCCACCAAGCTAAGCATCTCATTGTAGAGGCCTATCAAGCTGGTCAATGATTTCCCATTTGAAAATCTGTGCTGACTACTACTGATCACTTTGCTGTCCTTCACATGTTTGGAAATTTTTTTCCAGCAATATTTGCTCCATCATCTGCCCTGCAATCAGTGTAAGGCCAGCTGGTCTTCTCCCTTCCCGTGGAGATAGGAGTCTCATTTACTTCTGTCCAGTCCTTCAAGATCCTCCATTGATTGCTATGACTTTTCAAAGATAATTCAGCTTGGCCTCACCGTGAACAGCTTCTCAGCACGTGCCGCTGTGCTTCTGTATGTTTATCCTATTCAAATACTCCGTATTCTAAACCTTTTATATCAAGTGCAAGTCTTCCTTGCTCCAGACTTCACCACTGGTCACAAAAGCCTGGTCTTCAGGGTTCCTGAAGGCTGCTCTTACCAATAAACACTGAGATGAAGACATTGAATATCTTGTCCTTTTCCATATTTTTTGTCATCAGCACCCCTGACCCATTCTTCCTTGTGTTCCTTTTGTTGCTGGTGTATTTGTGGAAACCTTTCTTACGGACTTTCACAGCCTTCATCATATGGCAAGAATCACTGCAAAGTTATTGGAGGATCTAATCCAAATTCAAAATACTTCTGACAATCTGGAGAAGTGGTTTGAACAAATTAAGTCAATAGAGGGAAATGCAGGCAAGACCACCAGGCGTGTTGAGGCAGGTATAATCAACTACTAATATAACATGGGAAAAAATGATCTGTGTTGTCCTTTAGTTTATAAGAAGGGAATCTGCCTGTCAGTGCAATTGCGAAAAACATTGAACTTCATGCTAACATTTGAGCACAGAATATGAAAGGGAGTATTGCATAATACTCAATGCATAAGACAAATATTTGGCTTAAAAGTTCAGCAAGAAGAATCACACAAGATGACAAAAGAATCTTTCCAAAGAAAATGAGAGTTAAACACTGGAATCAGCTGCTAGGAAGGTTGTAGAGTCTTCACCACTGAATTCTTTATGAATTATTTGATCAATCAATGATAATATAATACATGCTTACATGTACTTACTTTACACAACTATATGTGTAAAGATTTATAAGGTCAGGGTTTATAATAAGAGAAGAAATCAGTAATATCAGAGGAGGAAAAACAGTCTGAAACCTTAGATGGATAGCCTTTCACATCTACAATCCTGTAAACATTTGCTTATTTGAATCAATCCTACATCACTGGAATCAAATTATTTAAATTATTCAAGATCTAAATGTGCTAAAATCCATGCGGGTCCTGTTTGCAGTTAGTTTATGCCTATTAGGCGTTTCAGCCAGCAATAAAGAAGAAAGCATCTGGGTACTTGCCAACTAGAGAATGGCATTGTGTTCACACATCAAAAGCAATAGAAGGAAGGCATTCATGTTTATGGGCTCATGTTTGCATGACAACACTATTTCCTTTTTGTTCAGAGCTGAAGTTCTGAAGATTCCTTTGAAGGGCAAAGATTCAGAAGACAGAAAAATTGATGATTAATTTAACCCTCACTTCACTAAGCTAAAAATAATCATGTTCAGATTGACCTCTACTGAAATTAAGGTAACATTTACCTTAACAGAACTTATGAAGAAAAGGGGAAAAATAGCTATACAGCAAGACCTTTGCTCCTATTTATTTTGTAGTAGTGAAATCTAAGCTTTTACTGAGAGAGGAATATTTGAATAATAATAATACTGAGCACAGCTTTGCTTTATGCTTTTTTCTCAGTAAATTCATATTCTAGGATAAGTTGAAAGTGAATTTGCTATTGATTTATTTATTTATCTTGATTTTTCTCTCTCATTCTCAAACAGTTGCACAAACATGCACAATATATGGATGCCTGCCACTCACAACATTTGAAACTTTAAAGAAATACTTCGCATAGTCAGGGAAGATACTCTTACTATATGTAAAGCAGGTTCAGCGTAGGATGTTTATGATTTTAAAGATTAGTTACAATATAGTCACCAGGACCATCAAATACCCAAATGTGTGAACTGTTAAGTACACCGACTTGTTGGGTGTATGGGATGAAGACTCTTTTTTCTTCTTGGTTCTTGTCACTTTTAAAAAGTTTTAGCTCTTTCAAGGGGAAAAAAGTAAAATTGGGAACAGGTTTCTGACTGTAGCCTCTCCTTGCTCTGGTAAATCGCCCTTAATACACATGCATGCATGTGTACTGTTTGTGTAACCTGCTTTGCACTTCGCATGTTGTGGTTTGGAAAATGGAGATCTGCCAGAAGGATTACACTTAAAGTCTCATGCTGGCAATGTTGGAGCTTACTTGACTCCCCAGATAAGGCAGTACCACATCACACTATTGCTTTGATAGATCAATAAAAAATTTAGAAATTCAGGTAATATTGCTTTTTGTGATTCCTAGTAGGGATATGGTAACTCCCTGTGCTTGTAAGAGCTCTGCCATAAAGGGAGATCTGATTTTGGCCAAGTTACTAGAATTGGCATCGATAAGAAAAACTGTAATAGTAACAATTGTAAAATTACAATAGTGATAACAATAACAGCAATAAAAACAGTTATGTTGATTTAGTGTGGTGACTTCTTCATGGTGATGAGAATAATAAAAATAGCCCATTCTACCTGAAAAATGCTGGGTAAAATCCATACTTCACAGTTGTATCTTCTGTTAGGCTTGAAAATATATCAGCAGTACCCCACCCAAAAATAGTTTAAAAGTATTTATTGAGAACAATGAGTAAAAGCAAATAAATAAATAAAAGAACCTATTTGAACTCAAGCTTATCTGAAACTTAGCTGGCCTTCTTGGCCTGTGTTCTTGATGTGCATGCAAAAACCATAACAGTGTTAATGGAATGTTAATATATTCTTGAAAGCCAGAGAGAGTTGCCTTTGAAAAGATTTGAAATGAAACACACATACACACACACAAAAAGAGAAGCAGAAAAGTGAGAGAGAGCAGAGGGGAAAAAATAAAAGAAAAAAAGAGAGAGATATATATGGAGAAAAGCAGTTTGATGGTGGGGTTGCAGATATTCCCTAAGGGGAAGGACAGAAGGACTACGAAACAGCTTTTTCCCTTTATCATGCAAGCAATTACTGGCAATTTGTTCTGGCCAGTAAAACTTCTGATATTATCATGGTTGCTGAGTAATTTATCATCAAAGTTTAATGTGAAAACAGGTGACTGTGTAATCACCAATCTAGGAACAGAAATAGAATCGTTATTATTTCTGCCTGAAGAGAGGGATTTTTTTTCCCTTTTTTTTTTTTTTTTTTTTTTCGTTTGTGTCAATTGACTTAACGGCCAAAAGGCTGTTAATCACATCA
>JAWLRI010000948.1:692478-707861 GCA_034781795.1 Crypturellus tataupa | reverse complement strand
TGGGGACGAGCAACCGCCACTCTGCAATATAGTCAACCTATAAATGCATCTTGGTGTATACAGTGGAAGAGAGGCCATAATTGTCCCCCCTAAAATAACCATAACTTAGATTGCTCTTGGTTTGGAGAATTTCACGACTTCACGGGTTTTACACCATTTGGCCCCAGATTTTCTTTTGGTTCAGTATCAAACAAGTCAGCGTTGTTGTATTGCCAAAATGTAATAAATTGCTCCAATTGGGAACAGCACAATTGGGTCAGACACTACTGGTCAGTTTACATTTCTCTAAAAATAGGCTGTCTGTGCCATAATCACAGCATAAAATATAAATCAGTAAGTGGATAGGAATTAGATAACAACTGCTCTTGGCGTTATAAAACCAATATGTGGAAAACAGATTCCCCCACTCTTAAATTCATAGAGAAAAGAATCTGAAAACATGTATTGTTACTGTTAATAATTTTTCTGTCAGTTTCAATAACAGTTTAGATGTGCAGTGCTCTCAAGGAGTTCAGATTCTGACTCTAAATTCTTGGACACATGAGACTTAAAGCTGAACAAGAAATAAATGGATCAAGTTTTCCAAAAGTACTCAGTACTGGCAGATATTTAATTCTTGAAATTAGAACTGTGGACAGATTCATGGTAATGTGCTTTATTTGTTTTTTATACACATTTTTCAAAAAAACTATGCACAAGAAAAAATTAGAATTTAGGAGAATTTAGGATGCTATAGTTAATTAATTAATCGATTAATTGATATAAATGCTGCTGCTGCCTTGATTACATGCTGTTTTATACACAGAATCTCCACTTACTCCAATGTCATTTCTTGCCCATGCATGAACATGGGAAGACAGGACACATGTAACCTCCTGAGTAAAGAAGGCTAATCTTCTGCTTCTATAGTCACTACACAAGATACTTATGTGCATAAATTTTTTGATCTCAATGCTAAAATTTGCTCCTCCCTATGTCCTTATTAGAAAAGTATTCTGAAACCTTAGTGCTCTCATGATTCATGCTCTTTTTTCTTTTTTTTTTGTCCAACCTACCTTATTTATTCTTATTCCAACATTGATGTAACCTAAATAGCTTATGTGTCTCCTTGATGAATTCTATTTTCAATTATTTATAGACAACTATCCCTCTGAATCTTTTTTTTTCTTGGTTAAACCTACCTTGTTTTCTCACGTCATCTCCTATGGCAGGCTTTCTGTCACTTTGATCACTGTAGTAGTCCTACTCTACACCTGTACCAACTTCAGTTTGTTCTCTTTTACAAGTCTTTTCTTTTAGTTTCTCTGATTAATCTGAGCTCCTGGCAAAACTATTCACATCCTCATTTTTTAAGCTCCTTTCTATATGTTGTCGTTACTCCTCTTGCACCCTTTCCCCAATGCAAGGGAGACATATTTTTCCATTTTCCAATGCAAATAACTTGAAGAAACTTCAGAATTCCTCCTCTTTGCAATTCCTGACCTCCTGCATCCAATTGGCTTCCCCTCATTAATTAGAACCTGTCCTTTAGAAATCAAGATCCTTTGTTACCCTACTCCATTTATTTAACTGCTTATTTAATGTAAGTTGAATCAGCTTGCACTCAGCTGATCCAAGATTTATTTTTATCATTGACACAGTTATAATAATTTAATTTCTTATCAGGTAAATAGTTTTACAACTTTCCCAAAGAGACAAAACAAGCAAAACATCAGAGAAGCCTGAATATAGCTGCCTCCAAGCAGAACTGAGTTAAATCATATTACCCTAATGAGGTGACAATTCAAATCATTAAGATAAAATATTGCTGGTCCATAGTTATTTATATGTGATGAACCTGATCACTCTTGCCAGTTTTCCCCTAGATGTCTGTAAATTATTTTCGCAAGTTAAAAAGTGTTTCAAATACTGAGGCATTGTTTGAAAAATACATAATAATCAATTTATTGCAGTGCAGATATGTTGATTGCCATATAACGGGAAGAGGCAAGTTTGGTCGTTGAACTTTGAAGTGTCAGGTGTTTCCTACAAAATGGTGTATTGTATAAGATTCATTGACCCAGCTAGCAGCAGAAAGAGCTCAGCACTGGCCAGAGGTGGTTAATTCCATAAAAAAAAGGAGCTTAACCTATTCCCTATTATCATTTGTTCTTCACTGCCATATTCCAAAGTGCAAATGTAAATTGATTCTAGAGAAATTATTGTATATTAATTTCCAGATCCATGCAATGCTTAATTACTCAGGTGCATCATGCACAGACACTAAACTGTTACTGTGCAACATGCACAGCAACTAAAATAGCAAGAAGCACATTGTTTAAGTATTTGTGGGCTTGAGTTTGAAAAATGAAACATCTGGGGATTTTTTTTCCCTTTGACTCTATTTTTCCAAAACAAATGAACACAAGAAGAAAAAGCCCATATACTCTGCTATTTAAATATAAATGTTCACTTTCCTAAGAAAGTGAAGAAGCAAGAAAGAAGAGTGAGGGACATCGATCCCCTCAGGGAAAATTTAATCTCAAGAGAACCTTCCAGAGAAAGCAAATTAAATTATCTTTCTCATCTTTTAATAGTACTGTGACATCATTAAAATTCATGTTACATACCAGCATACTTTCTTTTGTATTCATAACCTTAAACCAAAATTAATCAGTTGTCACAGAGTTAACATATTTGTTAATAGCGCCTAAGCCAGAATATACATTGTCTTTTTTATATGATAGCATAAATGTTGTAGGGAAGAGTCGTCTTCACCCTGTATGTCAATATGTGCATCTTTGTAAAATGATCTCAGAACACAATGGATTGGGTTTGAAAGTATTTCTAGATGAGGAAAAGCAGTAACTTCCTTTCTAAGTATTTGAGCAGAAGTGTCCTCTGTAGCAGTGAGACATCACCACTGATGCTTGGAGGAAAGGAAGGCTGAGGGCAGTAATCTCTGTCTTGGTGCTGTCCTTACTAGGGGGCAATACCATCTCACTGGTTTGCCTACTTAATGTGTTATATCTCTTACCACAATATTTGCTATGGAACATCTTAGAAAAAGTCTCTACGTTTACTCTTTTTCTTTGGGAGCTCAGTGTTGACCTTGGATTTCCAAAAGAGTTGGGGACAGGGGTCAGTGATGCAATCCTAGTACCCTAAAGCACACAGGCTGTTTACATAGTCAGTGGAGAGAACTGAACACTCTTAGGAAAAATGGAAAAATCTACATGCAAGAAAAAAAAATAAAAAAATGTGTCATCTTTCAATGAAAACTGTATCTAAGAATACCAGTTGTTGTAATTTCCAGATTTCCAGTCTGTTACAAAATATTATTGGGATGGGTTTGGGAGAAAGAGAGGAACGGACACAGACACAAACAAACAGAAATGGAGAGCTCTCTGTTTCAGGAAGGACACTGGTTATAAGAGTTTTTCAACCTATATGTTTTTTGGAAATTATTTTATATGTCATATGTAATACTTTAGTAAAAATATAACAACACTGTAGAGACAAAATGTATAACCATGGAGAAATAAGAGAGTGGAGATCTTAAGAGATTTCCCCAGAGTAATAAAACATTTCAATGAAGAGCTCAGAGCTGGGTTAATGCTCTTACATCTCCAGATGCCTTTCTTTATAACGTTATATACCAGGAAGTAATCCTCACCAATATAGACTTGACTTCTTTCTGAACAAAGTATTTATTTATTTTTGTGGAAAGTCTATGTTCTTTCATATCAGAAAACAACAACAACAAAAAATGTCTTTAGTAACCAATGATATGCAGAGTATGTCCCACTTGTAATTTTTTTTATTTCCTCAAAGAAATTAATTTCACACATTAAGTTCCTCAATGTCTACAATCTGGCCTATCTTAAGGTCAGGCTCTTCACCTGCACATATTTGTACAGTTTCCTCAGTTTCTATGGACAGAAATGTGTAAATGTGGATTGATAGTAATTTCAAATCTTTATTGAGAATCTGAAAATGTTCAAAACCAAGAATGCTTTCAAGATGTTTGTCTTGAGATATTTTAGAGATACTTGTTTTTGGTATGTTCTGATCATCTTTTGATGTATTTGAAATGTGTTTGAAAGTGTTACAAACATCATATCTCTTTTAGAAATATTTGCCTATGTTTTGAAATACTGTCTAAAAACTGGGGGACAGGAAAAGAGCTGAGGAAGAGGTACTAAAGATTGATACAATAGTCAGCTTACTTTCAATTCCAAGAAAAAAAAAATAAAACTGATATACAATGTTCAACAATCTGTAAATGTCTGATAGATATGAGAAAGATTTACAACAGCCAGAGTAGCTTCGTCAAGAACAGATCATTCTCTTTCCTTCCGTACTAGTATGACGAGTTTTATGAAAAGAGGAGTATCAGGAAAGGATGAATAGTTGACTTACAGTACAGTTCATATATCTCTATTTTCATTCTTTGTTGTACATTGCCTCTTGTCTTGTCACTAGATACTGCTGAGAGAATCTGGCTCAATTGTCTTTACTCCTTCACATCAGATATTTACAAACATAAGTAAGATACTCTGAGCTTTCACTTTTGCAGCCTAAACAGTCACAGCTCTCTCAGTTTCTCCTTATATGATAGATGCTAATCTAATCCATACTTCATCAGTTTATTTACAAGAATTTTAAGAGAGACATTGTCAAAAAAATGAACATCCACTGCTGTCCTCTAATCCACCAAGCTAAGCATTGTAGAAGTCTATCAAGCTGGTCAATGATTTCCCCTTTGTAAATCCATGTTGACTACTACTGATCACTTTCTTGTCCTTTACATGTTTGGACATTGTTTTCCAGTGTTATTTACTCCATCATCTGCCCTGCAATGAAGGTGAGGCCAACTGGTATTCTCCTTGCCCATGGAGATAGGAGTCCCATTTACTTCCATCCAGTCCTTCAAGAACCTCCGTTGATTGCCATGACTTTTCAAAAATAATTCAGCATGGCTTCACCATGAGCATGGGCAGTTTCTCAGCACGTGTAGCTGTGCTTGTGCATGTCTAGCCTATTCAAATGCTCCCTAACCTAAAACTTTTATATCAAGTGCAAGTCTTCCTTGCTCTAGACTTCCCCACTGGTCACAGGAGGCTGGTCTTCAGGATTCCTGAAGGCTGGTCTTACTAATAAAGACTGAGATGAAGACATTGAATACCTTCTCCTTTTCCATATTTTTTTGTCAACAGGACTCCTGCCCCATTCAGCAGTGTGCCCACATTCTTCCTAGTCTTCCTTTTGTTGCTGGTGTATTTGTAGAAGCCTTTCTTTCACAGCCTTCATCATATGGTAAGAGTCACTGCAAATTTATTGGAGGACCTAATTCAAATTCATAATACTTCTGACAAACTGGAGAAGTGGTTTGAACAAATTAAGTCAATAGAGGGAAATGCAGGCAAGACAGACCAGGCATATTGAGGCAGGCATAATCAGCTACACTAATATAGCATGGAAAACAATGATCTGTCTCGTCTTTTAGTTTTTAAGAAGGATCTGGCTAACTGTCAATACAATTGCAAAAAAAAACAGTGAACTGCATGTTACAATTTAAGCACTGAATATGAAAGGGAGTATTGCATAATACTCAATGCATAAGATAAAGATTTGGCTTAAAAGTTCAGCAAGAAGATTCACACAAGATGACAGAAGAATCTTTCCAAATAAAAGGAAAGTTAAACACTGGAATCAGCTGCTGGGAAGGTTGTAGAGTCTCCACCACTGAATTCTTTATTCTTCAATCTTCTTTGATTGTTCAAAATGATGAAGACCAATCTTATAAAGCCATAGGAGAGACAGATGAGTGTCATCTTGTCCAGTCATGGCTTGATATGATCTAATTCAAAAATTATATTCCATGAGAATATAATATATGTTTACATGTACTTAAAGACAACTACATGCATAAAGATTTGCAAGGTTGGAGTTTATAATAAGAAAAGAAATCAGTAATATCGGAGGAGGAAAAACAATCTGAAACCTTAGATGGATAGCCTTTCACACTTGCAATCTTGTAAACATTTGCTTATTTGAATCAACCCAACATCATTGGAATTAAATTATTTAAATTATTCAAGATCTAAATGTGCTAAAATCCATGTGGGTCCTGTTTGCAGTTAGTTTATGCCTATTAGGTGTTTCAGATAGCAATAAAGAAGAAAGCATCTGGGTACTTGCCAGCTAGAGAATGGCATTGTGTTCACACATCAAAAACAATAGAAGGAAGACATTCGTGTTTATGGGCTCATGTTTGCATGACAACACTTTTTCCTTTTTGTTCAGAGCTGAAGCTCTGGAGATTCCTTTGAAGGGCAAAGATTCAGAAGACAGAAAAATTGATGATTAATTTAACCCTCACTTCACTAAGCTAAAAATAATCATGTTCAGATTGACCTCTACTGAAATTTAGGTAACATTTACCTTAACAGAACCTATGAAGAAAAGGGGAAAAATAGCTATCCAGCAAGATCTTTGCTCCTATTTATGCTGTGGTAGTGAAATATAAGCTTTTACTGGAAGAAGAATATTTGAATAATAATAATACTAAGCACAGCTTTACTTCTTATGCTTTTTTACTCAGTAAATTCATATTCTAAGATAAGTGGAAAGTGAATTTACTATTGATTTATTTATTTCTCTTGATTTTTCTCTCTCACTCTCAAACAGGTGCACAAACATGCACAATATATGGATGCCTACCACAAATTAACACTTGAAACTTTAAAGAAATACTTCTCATAGTCAGGGAAGATACTCTCGCTATATGCAAACAGGTTGAGCATAGCATGTTTTAGTTACAATATAGTCACCAGGGCCATCAAATACCCCAATGTGTGAACTGTCAAATACACCAACTTGTTGGATGTATGCGGTTAAGACCCTTGTTTCTTCTTGGTTCTTGTCATTTTTTAAAAGTTTTAACTCTTTCAAGGGGAAAAAAGTAATAATGGGAACAGGTTTCTGACTGTAGCCTCTCCTTGCTCTAGTAAATCCCCTTAATACACATGCATGCATGTGTACTGTTTGTGTGTGGGAGGATACCCCGCGAGCAACGGCTACACGATGAACCAGCAATATGAAGAGCTGAACTAGACCAAAGAGGAAAGGTCAACGTAGGACAACGAACAAAGAGATAAGGGAGTTGAGCGACCGAAACTGTAAACAAGCCTATCTATGCGGAACTGCGAGGGGGCACGGTGTGCGCGCAGACCAATTCAATGTATGCGTGGACAACGAGTTGTAACCAATTGGGTAACGGGCCCGACGCGTGTATGTAACCAATTTGTAACCAATACAGTATGTAACCAATTATAATGAACCTATATGCGTGATAGTATGACCTGGCAGAAATTGTCAGATAAATAGAGCACACCAACGCGAATAAAGAGGAATTTCTGCTTGAGTCACATTGAAGTCTCCAGGAGTCGTGTGTGTGCTCCCGCACTTGTGTAACCTGTTTTGCACTTTGCATGCTGTGGTTTGCAGAATGGAGATCTGCCATTCAGATGTTTTAGTATATCTGTTCTAACGAAATGGAGTGCAGAGGGGATGAGCAGAAGATGTTAAGTGAGAGGAGTGTTAGTAAATGAAGGATTACATGACGTCTTACTCTAGTCACATATGTGGTGGATAGTAAGAAACACAGGGTTTCTTTAAGCTGTGTTATGGCAGAGAACTTCTAGGCACCTGTTCTCTCTCCTGTCTCAAGTAGATTTCATCAATACAGGAAAATGTGATTATTCTGCTGATATTGAATCATTGCTTGGCATTCTCCTGCTGTCCTTGCTGTATGGGAAGAGCATTAAACATGACTGTATATCAGCACATGGTGAAAATTAAGCCTGTCTAAGTATGGTCCTGACAGGAAATGCCTGAAGTATGTATTAATTGCTTTTGATGACCTAGGCTAATTAGACTTAGTTATAGATCATCTAATATTACCTAAACAATTTCTCTGCCTCCTTGCTGTTTATTCTAACTTGTGGTTTTGTTAGCTCCTTATATTCTAGTAGCAATTTTTGTTTTCTTAGCCTTCACAGGAGAATAGGAATTCACAAAGACATGATTCAATTACAATTTTTCACTGATTAAACAAACAAACAAACAATCAAGTAAAAAACTCAAAAGTTTTATTTATGTAGATGAAATTGCAATTACTTAATTGAGCAAAAAGGATCTGATCCACAAGCCACCAGTATCACTGGAAAACACACCAGTTGCATTCAGTGTGCATTCTATCAGACTCTAAGAAAAGAATTGGTCTTTTTATTTTCTTTGCTGAATTTCAGCATTCATAAATTATGCACATTTCTGATATAATGGACATTTCCTAATATCTCACATTGGCTGCTTGATTGTCATTTTACTTTTAAATCACTCACTTTCCCAATTACAAGGCAAAACAGTTCATAAAATATTGATGCCTCAAGGATACCTGCTTGTACAGTTGAAGAAATGTGTGTTTAAATTTAATATCCTATTTTTCCTCTTCCCCTAACAGAGAGTGGACAGCGTCAACACAGGAAAGTGAATGACTTTTCCATCCTTTGTTCTTATAACAAGAAATATGATGTTGCATCTGTGTCCTTATTAAGTTTATATCATATAAATAAAAAGCACAGTTTGCAGGGTCAAAAACAATGTTTTTATAAATTAAAGTTAGACTATGGATCTTGAGTAGGTTCAAGAATTCACATTGACAGTTGTTTCATTTATTAGCAGACAAAGAGTTTGTCATCTAGGAGATCTTAAATAAACTTAGGAGGCATCAGGTTCAAAAACAAAATCAAGTTGTAAGGTTTTTGCTAATATATGACATTAAACCTGTAATGCTTAATTTTATGTGAATTCAAGGGAAAAACAGACAAGTTTCCTGTAGAGAAATATATTGAAAATACATAGAAACTATTTGTGGGTCAGGAAGTCCCTATTCCACAAATTCTTGGATGTTGAGAGAGAGAATTTGCAGGGATAGTGTCATATCTGCTTCCTTCATTGTTATGTTTTCTCCTTAGGTTAGCCACAGGCAGGCTTAGAATTTGTTGTAGTCACAGCCTGCATATGAAGCTAAATGATCTGACTTGCTATAGTTATGTAATATTACCGTGAATGGGAGAAACAAAGGTTGCGATCGGGAAAATAAATATTGCTACCTTCAGTTTGTTAAAATGTTCCCAACAGAAATAACAACTAAGATGACTGTATTATAAAAACACAGAACTGAGAATGACCTTAATGACCTTTTCTGTGACGAGGGCACGTTGCTGACTCACGTTTGACCTGTTGTCAACCAGGACGCCCAAATTGCTCTCCATGGAGCTGCTTTCCAGTAGGTCAACCCCTAGTCGGGGGGTCCAACGGGAATCACATGGCAGTATCATTGTCTCTGCAGCTAAGCCCGGGTTGTAAGTATGGTCCCCAAGAGAGTCATAGTTACTCCCATCAGTGTGTATAGAATACTGAGAGCTTGAATGTTGGGGAATGGCTGCAGGAATGCAGCCAGGGAATACAATTGCACGGAATACAATTGCACGAGCAAAACACTTAGCCTACTCTGGCTCAGGCAGATAGCAGGACTAAGCCGGAGTTTGTCCTTGGCTGATGGGCCTTTGTCTTTGGGCTATCAGGTAGACAACTTTTCGGGAAGCCGCCCTGATATGCGGAACCGAGATAAGGAAGCCAAGTTGCTATGGACAGAGTATAACATGCTTAAAATGTAGCCAATCACCGCGTGAAAAGTGTACTTATGCTCTCTTGCTATGGTTTATAAGCGCAGCTATTTCGGGCAATAAACGAACACGACTTATCACTCATATTGAGTCGACTGTCTGTTCCTCCGTCGCCTCGCACTTGCACATGAATAGTCATATCAGCTCAGCTAATGGAGATAATTTGTGAAGTTGTCATAACCTGAATGTGGCTGTTTGACGCTCATCTTCAGAGAAGAAAAATCATCTTTATCTGGTAGTTTTGCAAAGGATGTGGGGGCTGTAGTTTCTTAATCAAATGTAAAAGAACAATGAGCTTCGTACACAAGGAGACTGCATGAAATAACAAGTTTTTGGTGACTTCATTTTCTAGCCTTTCAATATCTGCCCAGCCTTTCACATTTACTTGTGACCTAAAAATTAGCACAAACTAGCGCTGAATAAATGGTGTCATTTTTCAACCTGTTCCTCCTGTTGCCTGGGGTTATCACTAGAATGTCAAGGCTTTATTCCCACTGGTCTTACAATTTGTGCCATCAGTGACATCCATGCAAAGGGAAATACATCAATCTCTGTGAACCTCTCAATATAGTCACCAAAACATTTCAGCTTAATTCTGTGATATCATTTGCTTTCTAGCACCATAGCAAAAGGCAATTAGGGAAATGTCTCCAAAGCCTGACAGGGAATGATCACTTGCTGAAAGTGTTCTTTCAGGATTACTGTAACTTCCCATTTTCCTAGATCTTGTCAATATTAAATAGTAGAAACAGCAACTAAAGGAATTTGGGATATATGATTTACTCTCATTTTACATGCCCCTTGATTCACTCTTGTTAGGCTTCTGTAGCAAACTTGCTAGAAATGTAAATTGAAGAGAGATGGAGCAAGAGAAGTCTGTCCATGGAAACAAGGAGAAAAAGTTATAACTTTTTATTATATTAAATTCTGTGTGAGGGTGTGATTCTTCAACTTTGACCTTGGTTTAAATAAAAATAAAATAAAAAAGAATCAACTCTTTTTTTAATGACAGTGACTCATAATGCACCATATGTAATGGTTATACAGTGCATGAAAGTAAATTTGAAAGGGAATGAATGAGACTCTTAACAATGCAGCACAGGTGAACAAATATGCAACAATTCTTTGCATGAATGTTTGGATGATACCTAACAGCAGACTGTGGCTGCTTGATAATTCTGCAAGCTCCTAATCTGCAGAATCTGAATCCATAAAGAATGACAAAAAAAAATCTTTACAATCAATTATAGTTACTGCCACAGAACCATTAGTGAAGCAGGTGAAACAAGTATGATCTTTTAAACTTCAAAGTCATGGCAGAGAGAAAAAATTCCAAAACAGCAGTCCTCTTGGAATTTTAATCATTCATGGCACATCTAAAGTTTATTCCTTTTCAAATTTAGAAGATTTTTTTCCTAGACCTCAATTTGTTTCTTTTTGTCACACAACAGATTCTACAACCAGCGTCTGTTCATTTAACTGAAGGATGGATTAACCAAGTTGAGCGATGGGGTACTTTACTCCCATCTTTTCAAACTGCACTTAAAGCATTTGACTCAGTCATTTTTCATAAACTCAAACCTAATCGTGTGAACTTTTCATTGAGCACAATGTTTTCAGTATGTTTCTCCATTTATCCTTTTTACTTTTATTTTACCTTAGAAGACTTGCAGGAATGGTAATTTTTCTTCCTGATCTAAGTTTGACCACAACAGAGTAGCAAGCACTTCATGAGTCTCTGACAGTGCAGACTATACAAAAAAAAAAAAATTTTCAAGAAAATGTCACAATTTTTCAAAATGGCAGGTAAAGCCATTGTGAATGACTGAAATGTGTTAAATAATGATATTAAAGGCAGAAGGAACTATACTGTAGGAAGCAGCTGGAATGAAGTCAAGTGAAAATAGTCATTCAGAATGCATTGCATCAAGTAGCTTCTGATATAAACTTTACTACAAGAGTTAGAAATCGCACACTCAGATAAAAGTTCAGGACTTGACTGTTTCAGTTTCAGGAAGTTTCAAAATTCAAGAACTTAAGAACAAATAAAAACACTATCTATTCCTGCCTCAAAATGAAGGCTACACAATTTGTATGATTGATATAGCTTATTTGGATAGTTATTAGTTTGATTGGTTTTGTTATCTTTGTAATATATTTATCTATAAATATGCAAGTATATACAATGTGCAATATATATATATACAAATATACAAATATCACTTTAAACAACATAAAGTTGAATGAAAACACCAGTCGCACATGCAGAACTGGAGCATAATAAAGGTCAGGCCTAAAATACTGAAACCTGTGTCAGTTAAGCATTTAGTTCATGGCAGTACATAGGCGGCTTAAAGCCAAAATAACAGACTTGGACCAAACAAAGGAAAACAAACACTTCTTTAGTCATAGATTATCATCTCAAGAATCTTATCTCTAGTGGATGGAACTATATCAAAACAGTCCATCCCAGAATCTGGATTAGAAACCCTTAGTTGTGGATTTTTAGTTCTTGGTTGTCAAAGTAGAAAATCACCATTTTCTTCCCACCCATATGTGAACTGGAATTCACATGAACTAGCTTTACGCATTGCCATGGTTTGGTTGTACTGATACTACATTTCCTTTGCTATTACAAAAGACTCTAGAGTGCTACAGATTGATGGAGAGTCACGCCAGAAAGATAATGGACATTTTGTCCAACACAGATCATTTCTTTGATTTGTATTCCATCAGAGAACAGACAAGAAACAGGAACTGGAGGAAAAAGGACATAGAACAAAAGCTAACCCTTGGCCACCTCACTGACAAGATGAGGTAATCATGTACAAAAAAAAAACCCTTCAAATGAGCAATAAGTGCATTTCCTCCTTGAAGTCACCTTGGCATAGTGAAATACTTAAGAAGAATAAGACATCAAAGGACACTCATTAGAAAATGTGACTCTTGATGTTTCAAGCAGAGGGGTCTTGTCAACATAATGCTGCAATGAAGCTGGAGACTATATTTTCTAATAGATGCAGAAAAATGTTTGCCAACACTTGCAAACGGAGTTGACCAAATTAATTGTGAAATTACTGCTTTTTACCAAAAGATCCTTCAGTCCAGAGGTATTAGCACCCAATTTTAGATTTATTGTACTGAGGGATGTGTACTAGAGAAGAATAGAAAAACTGTCTCTGAGAGACAGAGATGTGTTCTTGTGATGAGATGCTCCACAGAATTACGATTGGGGCAAACAGGTTGTTGATTTCCAGTGTACTGGTACTCATGACACTTGATAGTCTGTTTAGTTCAGTATGGATAAAATTGGTCCTCCTTGGTGTGCTCAAGTCAAAATATATCAATTATTTGGCATGGCATGATAAAAACTCTTCTAAAATTTTTCATGATTTCTTATTCTGTTTTACCCTCCAAAAAAGGAAATCTGAAAAGTTTAAAATTAAAAAACAAATTAATGAAAACAAAAATTTGTGGGGAATAACACATCTTTATAAAAACTTAGATTAAAAAAAAAACTATTTTGCACTTTTTTGCACTAATTTGTTGCACTGATTTTAGATTTGGTTATAAAATGATTTTGCATATATACATATGCATATGTTTGGTTAGATATATATTGGAAGACTGACACTTCTTCACTTAAGATAAAACTTTTGTTTCTTACTCTGGGTTGTGAAAAGCAAGTCACCTTTGAAAAAATCTTCACCTTCATTTGGCACATCACTTCTTTGTGAATAGGGGTGCAACCTTCTAAATTCTGATGACTCAGAAGGAATTCTTGGTTGTTACTAAGAATGCTAAGATAGTCAGACAAAGTTAGGAACCTTCAGTGAGTAAATGAATTTCATATTCCCATATTAAAATGTTTTCTCCTTTATGTCTCAGTTTATTTCATTGAATACTGTTTTAGGTCAGTCAAGTTTTAGGTCATCAAAGGTACTACATGAGAAGTAGCAAGTGAAATGAACTACTGAGAGAAAGTGAAATGCATGCAGTATTTTTTGTCTGTCTGCAGGTAAGAAGCACGCTGGTACGACACTCCAGAAGTAAGTGATGCTCCCATCCACTGCTGTTTGTAGAGGATCCTATCCGTGAGCCCATGGAGTAAAGTTATAACCCATTGTCTTCAAAACAGGGATTCTCACTGATGGCGAAAGACTTCAAAGTCAGCACAATCTTTCTGCCTGAGAAGTAGTCAGACTCTTCATTTCTGCTGCACCAGTTTTACTTGGCTCTACTCGTCTTAGAGGACTCTCTGGTGGCAAGTCCTATAATAAGTTCTGCATTTAAAATGACACCAAAATTTGAATGAAACAAGCTCAGGAAATGAATCTGACCTTTCTACTTCCACCCCATGTAAGTGAACAGACAGGGCTCACAAATAAGTTCATAGTTGATATTCTTACTAATAAGCAAGTAAAAGAAAAATGGTTTTATTTAAGAGAATTCAGTTACTCTCTAAGCTGTGACAATAATACCATGAAATCAGCTTGCATTACAGATTAATGGGATTTAGAAAATTGCTATTCATCATTCTGAGAATACTTTAATACCTTGAACTCTAAAGCCTAAAGCTGCTGTTAAAAATAACATACAAATTTGCAACAAATAAGGAAGCTCACTAAATATAGGGGAGAACATAACAAAAAAAAAAAGAAAAAAGTAAATCCAATGAATTTTAAAAAGTACACCTTCAGATAAATTAATATTATAAATCCTAAATCAAACAAAGATACATATGTACTTTGGGGAAGAGAAAGAAAAACAAAGGAAACAATTGGTAAAGTTTAAAGTTGCAGTGGTGAGATAACTGCTAGCACAGATGCATAAAGGGCTAGGTTCAACAATGTCAGCTGAATTAGAGAAGAGGAAGGCTAAAGAGCACTTCTCTGTAAAGGCACCTGAGCAGAAAAGACTGCAGAAAACAGAAGCACTGTGATGAAAAATGTCTTGCAAGTTCTTATTGCTTTGAAATGAAAAACAATAAATCAAAGGATTAAAAAAGATGAGAACACTCGTGCCAATAAAATTTACAAACTCAAATAAAGGATTTCTCCATCCCTCCCCTAAATATCCTACAATAAACTCATAAAAAGCTAGTTTCTCAAACAAGAGGAAAATGCTTTCATTTATCATACTCACTATGTAAAAGTCATTGTTTCAGAAGCTACACTCTTTGCTTCTGATAAGGTTAAACTATTACTTTCTTACTCAAGCCTTACCTGAGGTCTACAGTAATGTTTATTACACAGTAGAGTCAAAGAATAAGTGAATTGGCTCAGAGAATTCCTGCATGAATCAGCTCATGCCTTCAGATAAACTTGCAGATACACCAGGAGTCACAGTTCATTCTTTATATTGAAACTATTAAAA
The DNA here is from genome assembly GCA_034781795.1 of Crypturellus tataupa. Taxonomy (NCBI): domain Eukaryota; kingdom Metazoa; phylum Chordata; class Aves; order Tinamiformes; family Tinamidae; genus Crypturellus; species Crypturellus tataupa. The sequence goes on along the minus strand of JAWLRI010000948.1, from coordinate 692,751 downwards.
TTCCAAGTTCTAGGAAGCAGAAAGTGTTCAAAGATGTTCTTGCAGCTCGTGATCTAGCAGAATTCTGCTAGCAGAATTTTGCAGACTTGAAATCTAGGTTCTTGAATCTAGCAGAAAAAGCCAGAACATTAACGAGAAGTTGAAAGGTAGAGTCAGATGAATTCAAAAAAAAAAAAATAAACATGTATTTTTAATGAAGAAGGATACCAGTGTACAGAAGTGACTTATTCACCACTTTTTGGTCCTCAGATAAATACTCCATGTCTCTCTGTA
>JAWLRI010000948.1:662642-692378 GCA_034781795.1 Crypturellus tataupa | reverse complement strand
AACAAATACACTTTTTTTCCATTTTTTTTTTTTTTTTTTTTGCTTTCTGTCATTTGACTTAACGGCCAAAAGGCTGTTCATCACATCACCATGAATTATAAAACCTCTATTAAATATTCATAAAAGTTTTGAAATGAATGTGTGATAGAGATGAAAGCCAGGCTAATTTAAATACCTACCAGACCTGTCTTAATTACAGAGGTAAAATGAGATATAAAAATTATAGCAGCAAGGAAAGGCAAAAAAAGTTGAAACAGTTCATTCCATACATTATGTGCTGATTCTTTTCAACCAGTCAAATGTAGATTTGTACACAAGCTAAAACATACAGGTCTACTGAAATAAATCACGTTTTGAGATCTCTGATGTTTGCACTAATGGGTCTTTTTTATTATTATTTTGTGGGAAAAGACACCAAATTGGAACTTGTTTCTTGATGTGTGCTGTTGTGAGAATATGTGGCCATGTATAAGGAAATTGTTTAATTAACTTTAAAATGATGATAAAACCAAAACAGCCATGAATGTGTGCAGATGTGAAGCTGAAACTCACACTCCTAATATAGTAAACATTAAAAAGGTTTAAATTCTTTTTCTGAAATATAACTGTGTTCTTGCACAGTCTTCAGACCCTTAATAGAAAGTAAGCAATATATTTCACAAAGAGAAGTTATGGAGTTGTCCGAGAATAGGGGAGCCACAGGGTTAATGACATTTAACATTCTTTGTCAGACACAACCAAGGGTTGATCATACGCACAGCGGAATGTAGAATCTGCTTTGTTTCAAATGAAACCCTGCGATTTAAGTCATCTCTACATAGCTATACTATAGTAAAAAGAACAAGTATCTCTTGAGTGAGGACTGAGAGGAAATATGTCCTCCAGAACTGCTCAGCCAAAGCAGGGTATCTAGGTTGTGATTCTCTTCACTAGGATTTAGCATAAAGAGAATGGCCATGCTGATGCTTGTACTTAAAAAGACATCAATATGCCTTCTGTTGCCAGGTCAGAAAAAAAGTACTTTCTAGTGCATGATTTATCTTATCCTATCTCGAGTAATTACTAGCCAGTTACACTAGATTTTTTTCAAAGACTGATCCAGATCAAAGGGCAAGTATAACAGATATGTGAAGTCGGAGATTTTTGATCACTAAAGTTTGCTGAAATTAAAACCACCAAAATAAGGGTGTACAAAGAATAGAACATTTAAAAAATTGTTTGTCCAGGATTATTTATATTAATATTCAACTTTAAATGAGAGAGAAAATGGACATAGTTAGAAACAATCCTTTGCAACACTTATTGTTCATTGAAAAAGATATTCATGCTTTTACATGTTATATTATTGTAAAATTAATGCCACTCAGGCAGGTAGCTAAACTTCTCAAGTCTGTTCCAGCTGCTTTTTTGTTGTGTTGTTTGCCTTATTAGGTACTACTCAGTACCACTATCACTGCCACTGCTGTCCATTCTATTGTTACTGCTGTTATTAAACTACAGTTACCTCTCTTCATCAGTAACTGGATTTCTTTTCATAGCACAGAAAAAATATTAGTGTTCTGTAAGCTAATTATATACTTGAGAATTTTCCTGATTAGAATTTTCCAGTTATGTTACTATTTTCCCAAGTCATTTTTGATAGAGGAATTCAGCACAATGTAAAAAGAAAGGGAAATCTCAAATTCCTTGAGAAACCCAGTTCAACAGAAAAAAAGCCACTGAAAGTCTGTGTTCATAGTTACTTAAGACACACAATCTATTTATGCAGAATTGACATATTTCACTTTGTCTCTGCACAAGTCTCTGTGATCAACAGATTGCTAGTCTAATAGCAGGACTTGAGTTGATTTCATAATTAATATAGTTCTACATATTTAAAATTCATTATTAGAAAGAGTCTGTATAATGGAAATATGTTTTATAAAGAAAAAAAAGGAGATATTACTGGCATCCTACTAATTATAAATTTGGTCTTCTTCCAAAGTAAATAAAATATTTCTTCAGTCCAGTCTGTTTTGATTCCACAGAAAATTACCTAAATAACTGTAATTAATTACAGACTTTGTTTCTGTCTTTCCTGCTTCTATGAAAAATTTTAATGTAGATTTCCAAGATGAAGATCATGTAGAACAGTTCAGATTAAAAAAAATCAAAGAAACAACAAAACCATTAGAGCCTTCAGCGGTGTTCAAACTAATCTCAGTGTTCAAACTATTTCTGAGCTAACCTCACATATAAAGGAAAGCTGGTTTATGCTTGTTATGATTGTTTTGTTGCACTTTCTTACTTTGTTCTGACTGATCCTATGAGATTTTTTGTCCTATTCCTACTATACAGAAAGGTCAGATATGAAATATTAGATAATCAGCTGAAAAGAACTGCCTCGGTGTGTCTCCAGGGGCATCTGAAAAAAAATGTTGCTGGACCTTTTTTAGAATACCTGAGTACAGTATTTAATTCTCAGAAAATCTTACCTGTGGACTGTAGACAAACTGAATTCCACATGAGTCCTCATTTAGCAGACATAAATTAGGAGCTTTAAATATAAACCTCAGTTAAAAGAGTCTCCGTGCAAACAACTTCTGACTTTGAAATACTGCCATCGTTCATTGAATATAGTATCTTGCAAACATATTTTAGATTTAAAGAGCTGCATGTTTTGACCAAACATCACCATTCTTCTGAAATGCAGGTACTTAAACTTCTTCAAGATCTGCTCTGTTGTGTATGGTCAACTTTCTCTCATCAGGGCTAGATGTTATGTAAGACTCCCTAGACACTACCAGAAGACTGAGACTTCACACGGCTAACAAGTGATTATAGTTTTCAAAATTTCAATTTTCTCAAAATCTCAAGCTAATTATCTGATCTCTGGAGCCTTTTAAATATAAGGGAATATGAAAATCCTTAAAGAATTTCTAAACCTCTAACAGGTCACAGTGAAGCCTAACTGCCAAAGTTAAAATAAATAAATAAATAAATAAATAAATAATCAAAGGCAAAAACTGATGCCACAGATGATGGATGAGGATGTTCTCGCAGATGACACAGATATGAAAGAGGTAGTTAAAAATGTCACGCAGCAGATAGGCTCCAAAAATCTCTGGAATAGGTACTCTGGACCAAATGAGTGACATTTATGGTCTTGATCAGATTAGTAGTATCACTGCAGAGCACTGTAGGTCTCCAGATGGCAATACTGCAAATCAGGTTAAAAGTATTTCACCAGGTCTGTGTGGAGGGTTTGGACCGTAAACTGTTGCTGCAAATTAAGGTTTAAGTTTACAATAATTAAATACCTGTACAAAAACATACATACAAACAAACAAACAAACAAAAAGGTAGAACTGCACCTATCATTTACTAGCATGACAACACATTTAAAAATAAACTGTCTTTTCTTTTGTTTTGTTAAGCACCTAAATCTGCCATGTATTGTTAAGAAGCTAGAACAGAGAAGAAGAGGGCAAGCAACATGTTGAGATGAGGGTGGGGAAAGCTAATGCCTCAAAAATTAGTTCCTACAGCACTTCTTTTTCCCTAACCAGATGTAGCAGAAGTCTAACAAAGGTTGCTACAACAAGTATTTCATCTGTCATATCAAAACATTTTCAACATCCACTACCAATATGACACTGAATTTTGGATTGCCATTAATGTCAAGCCATTTATAATTTTGGGTTGCAGCACTACAAAAGGCAGATGACAGGTTACTATTTCATAGTTGTTGTTGAAATGGATAAAAATGACTAGTCCTTTAAAAGAAAGGGTTTGAGGGGGAGTTTTTAGAGAATGTCTGAGTGGTCTGTCTGTGTGTATGTTTGTGTGTGTATGTGTGTATATGTGCTTATATGCTTTTGAGAAAGCAGACCACAGCAGATGCATGGTGATTTTTAAGAATCTGCTCCCATAGAAATTTCACCCAGAGTGTTTGAAAGACTAAGGCTGGGCGTTCTTTCTAATATCACTAATTAAGGTGTGACATTAGCAGCCATGCATACTTTGGTTAGGGGTATTGATGTGAATAAGAAGAACCTGAAATGGATGAGGGAACCTGAATGCAATGACAGGGATAAGATCAGGGACAAAAATTACCAGGAGATGAAACTCTCTTCAGCTGACAGAAATGCATATTGCTGGATAAAATAACAGGCACTCATTTATAATGATCACCACCTAATTGGAATCATTCTTTTGGATACATATCTTGAACAAAATGGTATGTTTAATAGAGATGATAATGCAGTGCAGGATGTGAGACCCACTGGAATGACTGAGCATTTTATTGAACTGCAGAGAATGTGATGAACACTTATTTGGATTCTGCTTACAGGTAGACCCAAAATGAAATCTAAGAACTTAGTATTTTATCACCATCCCCTGCCTCCCCAAAAATTGAATAAGTGAAGAGAAATTGATAGGAAATGTGTATGTGGTATGTGCTGAGGTCACTTTTCTGATGTGCTTGGTTTCTGTTTTTAATGCTATAAAAGCAGTATAAAGCTACATTTTCAGCATTTCCTATTGAATATGTTGCCTTAAAAATAAATAAAATAAAATAAAATAAAAAATAGTAATTGTATTTAAAAAAAAACTCACAGAAAATTGTTTTTTGTAGAATAGCATCTTGGAGGGCCAATATTACCTAGGTAACTTTATCAGTACAACTATTAAAGAACAAGAGGCATTAGTAATAGTATTGGAAAAAAAAAAAAACATATTTGTAGTGTAGTGAGCTTGGAATGAATGAGGGAAAAAAAATGGGGACAAAATATTTCTTTAGTTTGAGATTGCAATAGAAAATGAATGGGACCAAAGTAGTAGGGAAGAAAAGTCATGGGAAAATGGAGAAAAAAAGTGTGGTTGTGTGTAAGCAGACAGTTGATTTTTGCTCTTGTCTGGGTGCAGCCCTACACCTGATCATTGCTAACAAAATTCAAGTGTAACTAACCAACGGAGGAGATCAGCATCCAAAAAGGCCCAAGGTCCGAGCTAATGTTCAAATAAGGGGCCAAGGGTCTGGACAAGGATATGTAAGTTTCTCCCATGTAGCTTTTATGGAGGAACAACTTTTCAGCTATTGCCTGCTCGTCCCTTTCATTAAAAAGGGCAGGTGACTGAACGAGGCTCAGGTTGCAAAACAGCTTTCTGGAGATGTAAATGACTCCAGTGCTTGCTGCGTCTTCTGGATCTTCCCAAGTGTGGATGGCTTATCACAGAAAAGGCACTTCCGACATGCCCAGGAGAGGCAATCTTAAAGTTCAGATGGCCTGGAGTGTTCACTCCACCTGAAAGCCCTGTGAGCCTTGAAGATTTCCTGCCAGCCCTGATGGGATCATATTTACATTACTCCTCCTAATTAACATAGGTGAAAATGAAAAAGGTTTTGCTTTACTAAGCAGAAGAGAACAAAGATTGAGCCTGACTTGTGAATACATCTTCCCTTTCAAGAGTAAAACATAGAACTGTTCAGTACGTCAGATGAAATTATCAGCCATCTGTGAACTGAGCATCAAAGACACAATTAAAATACCAACATGAATTCTCTTCAAATAATTTATAACAATGCTTTGTGTACACATCTCAGTTCTTCCCTAAGCTCCAGACCTCTCTGTAGTGATATTTTAATTTGCATCCAGAATATTGAAAAAACAATAATAATAGGAAGAAGAGGAAAAAGAGGGAAGAAAAAGGTTTATGATGGAATGCAAGAATATTGTTTTTGATTTCAGTATATTAGAGATGAAGACTCAGCCACAATGTTACACATCTATGCCTATAAACAAAGAGTAGTGGTGAAAGCAACAAGAAAGGCATAGATGGGTTGCCAAGAAATTTTCTATTACCAAGAGATAATGGCTTTGACATTGATGTGAAGTAAAAAACTTTCTTTCTCTTTCTCTCTCTGTTTCCCCCCACAAAATGAGAACAAGGAAATTATTAAAAAGAAAAAGATGAAGAAAGATGCGTGTTACTGGGCACAACTTGCTGGTTGCACTGAGACTCAAATCAGAAGCTGGAAAGAGAGGAAACAAGCAAATGCATAAAGATGCTGCTTTCAGCCATGTTGTTGGGTAACTGTGGGTTTATCAAATATTGACAAACATGAAATGATTGTAATCAGTCACTGTCAGAAGGGAACAGGTACCCTCCTCTCTTTTACAAATGATCCAATTAAAGGAAACATGTTGGCTATAAAAGTCAAAATCAACAATGCACTGTACGCTGACAGCCCATCCAACATATAAAATCAATAGTACATTCTTCTTCTAGCCAGCACAAAGCAACAGTAGCAACTTTCCCACCTCTTTAGTCAAATATGACACCGTATCAATCGATCAAAACTTAGTATTTATTGAACACTGGCTTCTGAAGAATGCAAAACGTATTGTTCTTTCCTTATTTTATTTCAATAAAGTTTAACTTAAAGGCATAACACTTGAGAGAGCTCAACTGTTTTATTGTGGTTAGATATAGCTATAACTTGCAGAATAGATAGATCTAAATGTATATTAATATGTGTTTCTTGAGAAGAGACCACATATATATTCTCTGCTCAAATACTTTGAGAATAATGCAGTCAACTGTCATAGAAGTGCAGAGAGGACATGGGAAAAGCTATGAATATGGAGCCAAAACTATTTCTAATGCAGGATCATTCCCTTATTTCTTATTTCTTTTTCTTTTTCATTCTTTGTTTTGCATTAAAGTCTAACTGGCTTGTACAAGGGATGCTTTTATAGAAGAAAACTTTACTGTCCCAAGTTACCAAGTAGATTTCATCAATACATGAAAACATGATTATTCTACTGATATTGAATCATTGTTTGGCATTCTCCTGCTGTCCTTGCTGTATGGGAAGAGCATTAAACCTGACTATGTGTCAGCACATGGTGAAAATTAAGCCTGTCTAAGTATGGTCCTGACAGGGAATGCCTTAAGTACGTAATAATTGCTTTTGATGACCTAGATTAATTAGTTTTAGTTATAGATCATCTAATGTTACCTACACAATTTCTCTGCCTCCTTGCTGTTTATTCTAACTTGTGGTTTTGTTGGCTGCTTATATTCTAGTACCAATTTTTGTTTTCTTAGCTTTTACAGGGGAATAGGAATTCACAAAGACATGAATCAATTACAATTTTTGACTGATTAAACAAACAAGCAAACAAACAAAAAACTATCTCAAAAGCTTTATTTATGTAGATGAAATTGCAATTACTTAATTGAGCAAAAAGGGTCTGATCCACAAGCTGCCAGTATCACTGGAAAACACACCAGCTATATTCCATGTGCATTCTATCAGACCCTAAGAAAACAATTGGTCTTTTTATTTTCTTTGCTGAATTTCAGCGTTCATAAATTATGCACATTTCTGATATAATGGACATTTCCTAATGTCTCACATTGGCTGCTTGATTGTCATTTTACTTTTAAATCACTCGCTTTCCCAATTACAAGGCAAAACAGTTCATAAAATATTGATGCCTCAAAGAGACCTGCTTGTACAGTTGAAGAAATGTGTGTCTAAATTTAATATCCCATTTTTCCTCTTTCCTTAACAGAGAGTGGACAATGCCAATACGGAAAGTGAATGACTTTTCCATCCTTTGTTCTTATAACAAGAAATATGCTGTCACATCTTTGTCCGTATTAGGTTTCTATCATACAATTAAAAAGCACTCTTTACAGAGTTAAAAATGGTGTTTTTTTAAACTAAAGTTAGCCTATGGATCTTGAGTAAGTTCAAGAATTCATATTGGCAGGGTTTTTTTTTCATTTCTTAGTATTAACAGACAAAAAGTTTATCATCTAGGAGATCTTAAATAAACTTGGGATGCATCAGATTCAAAAATAAAGTCAAGTTGTAAGATTTTTCCTAATATATAACATTAAGCCTGTAATGCGTAGTTTTATATGAATTCAAGGGAAAACCAGAGAAGTTGCCTGTAGAGAAATATATTAAAAATACATAGAAACTATTTGTGGGTCAGGAAGTCTCTGTTCCACAAATTCTTGGATGTTGAGAGAGAATTTTTAGGGATAGTGTCATATCTGCTTCCTTCATTTTTATGTTTTCTGCTTCAGTTAGCCACAGGCAGGCTTAGAATTTGTAGTCACTGCCTGCATATGAAGCTAGATAGATTTTTGATCTGACTTGGTATAGTTATGTAATATTACTGTGAATGGGGGAAAGTAAAGGTTAGGATCAGGAAAATAAATATTGCTACCTCGGATTGTTAAAATCAACTAATTCAACAGCTGACAACAACAGAAATAACAACAAAGATGATTGAATTATAAAAATAGAAGACTGGGAATGACCTTAATCACCTTTTCTGTGACACTATGGTACTTGTAGGTAGGATGTCCCGTATCAGAAAAAAAAAAATCAGGAGGCTCCAGCTCTTCAGATATAATTCTCATATCTTGGTGACAATGGCTGAACTCAGGTCAGCCTCTTGCAGAGGTAACAGAACAATAACTAGGTCTGTGAAATTCAAAATTGTTATTCTTTGAAGGAGTTATAAGAAGATTTATGTAAATCAAGGAATAAGATTGTCCAAAGAAAACATACAGCTTTGTTCTTTGCTGATGCACAACTAGGTGTTGGATGATATCAGGGTATAGCCAGGGACATCAGGAGACCTGTTAATTCCTGAGAAAAGAAATATTCCGAAGCTTCTGTAAAGCTGCATGGTCTGTACCTCTTAAAAGAGCTTTTGGACCTGTTAACACCTATATAACCTTAGAACCAAATCGACAGAGAAGAAGTTATAAATTATGCTCTACCCAACATGAGAAATCACTCTTCACACTTAGTAAGATATAATAATGCAAAAAAGAAGAAAAAAAGACTTGCACACTCAAATACATGTGTATCAGTAATATGACATAACTGTGGGCTATATTAGTAAGACTTGTGTTAAATCTGTTCTCCTCATATATTTCATATATTTTCTATTTTCTCTTTTGCTGCTTTGCAATATTTAATTTATTTCAAAGGAGGTTTCTCTGATAAGTTAGTTGAAGTAGTAATGTTGAGACGGAACATTCTGATAACCTACCTTAGCAAAAATCATGCTACTTAAAAAGTGATTTTTTCCACACATCAGAGTTATCCAGAAAAAAAAAATAAATAAATATTATTTGTCTATTTGTTTTGTATTCTCTTTCCTTTTAGAAGGAAAGTGAACCTAAAATGTGTTGAAGTGAAGGAAAAAGGAAAAGAGCAAGAAAAACTGTATGCCTGGCAATGTAATTTTGAGGAAATTTTGAGTGAATTTTTAAAATATAATTTATCCCAGAGGAATGTGAATATTGATTTTAAATGAATGCCTGTATTTAGTCAATGAAACTAGAGGAGAATTTCCTTAATCCCTAACATTAGTATGTAACAAGTCTTTGAAAACTGCTGAAAGTCCAAAGGACTGAAGGAAAGCATGTATCTATATATCTATATATGTATGTATGTATATATATGTTTGTGTGTATTTATATATGTAAGTATTTTATACATGTCTGTACATTTCAAAAGTAGAACAGTAAGAACAGCTGATTAGTTAGCCTTTGTTCCCTTCTCAACCACCACATAATAGGTAAACCTAGAACTAAATAATTTGAATAAATATGATGCATTTTTGTTGAAAGTGGTTTCATTTCAGAGCATATCCTGAAGTTCTGTTACCTCTTTTTCAGAGTTTTTTATGTTTCACAGATGAAGACAACTGATATGTTGACAGAATATATCTGGCCTCTCCAAAGTGTTTGATTTCATCTTATATGAGTCTTTTTCTTTAAACTTGCAATGTATGAAATTGCACTGTATGCAATGTATGTAGTATATACTGACTAGACCAAAATTTGTCTTACCTCTTAAAATAGAGTTGTTATGTGCAATATGCTCCTACAAGGCTTGATTCTTAATTCATTGACATTTGGATCTTTCCATGGTTATTTTTAATAGCATTCTAAACAGTGATTACAAATCTTCACTCATAAAATTTCTAAATGAGATAAATTGTGAGATAAGCAGTGCTTGAAAGGAGAGTTTAAGAACTTGAATATAAATATTTGAAAATTGAAGTATGCAAATTTTAAAGTTCAAGGAAACACTTTTTTTCCCCCTATCTCCCTTCTGTGTAAAATGCCTCCGTACTTTCATGAAGTAATGTTACAATACATCACCATTTACCAGCCTATTTCATCTGCTATTAAGAAGTTACTATGGGGACAGAATAGTCTTGAAGAATGATCATTTTGAATGGTCACAATATAATGTATGTGGTTGAATACACTTGACTGAAAAATATTTTAAGGAATTAGGAATGTCGGTTGTACCTCGAGGAAGCAAAGACTTATTCTGGAAAGTACTGAACAATAGGAAAAATAAATTAAAAAAAAAAAAAAAGGTAGATTTCTCGGAGATAATCACTTTAATAAGTTCTCTGTTTGATACTGTCAATTAGAAAGTTAATTATATTTTTGTGAAAGAAAAAAAGATCTGTGAATTGGAAGGAAGATAGTGACCTGTCTTAATGTGTAGCATTTTTCATTATTAACATTAGGACAGAAATGCTAGAAATGTATATATGTACAAAATTAAAACAGTTGAAAGGTTGGAAAACTAGATATACTAGACCTATGAAGAACAAAGACTCAGATTATCTAATGGGTTGAAAGAACAGCAAGGAGAACTTAAAATGACTTCATACAGGTATTTAATGTGGGAAAAAGTTGAATATTTATAAAAAGGTGGAATTTAGCCAAGGGTAAGAGCTGTAGGCAGAGTCAGCTAATTTCTAATACAGCTCACCTTGTCTACAGATCTAAACTTGTCCATAGGTGTGCAACACTGATTGTAATGGGGTTCTGATATCGCTGCAGAGAACACAAAACCAGTGGACTATGTTAGGACTTTCATCAGACCTTTATTTGGAAACCACTGGGTGTTCAGGAGCTACACTGAACAGCTGAACACCACAAGACAACTGAATACCACAGGACTAATGGGGATATCATATGTTATTTTATTTTTATTTTTTTTTTTTTTTCTGTAATGTGTGCCTTGATCCTAGTTTGGAGATAAACTTGTTATTTATGGAGATGAGGGGGAATCCTTTGTTAATCTGCTGCTTCCTGTACTTGGGAGAACAAAAATATGTGGATTGACTTTATTAAGTTTCTGATGCTAAAATTTCTCCATAGAGACACAGTTGTTTATAAGCAAATACCACACTGCAGACAAGTCTCTTGGAAGGGTCAGTAGGATTCTTTCCTCCAGTACATCATATAATTTAATGGAATGTATTTCACTTAAAGAAAAACAAAGCAACAAACATCCTCAGTCTGAGACTGGCCTTGATTGAAACTCTGATACCGAGTAAGTGGTATGTGGTGACAGAGAATCCCTTTAGACACTTGTCTAGTTTATTGTGCTCAGGTTGAAAGGCTCAGAGTCCTGATGCTGCAGAGACTCTTATATTGATGGTGCTTTAGTGTCTCTTGTGATGTAGGCTTTTCTTTAAGGTGGACATATGCAGCCTAGTTATTATTGCTGGGCTGTAAAAAGGAGTTTTGGGAGAATCCTCAGTTAGGAAAGTAAGAACTTTGGGCAAAACATCTTCATTAATCACAGCAGTTCAGTTTGAATGGATACTGAACCATTCATCTTTCTTTGTCTGTGAAAATCTGTTATATCTTTTTTCCATAAAAGACACATCAACTTAGAGAAAATTTTTATATTGATACATGAATTCTTGGCCTTTCTTTAGCAGGCAGTAGCATTAAAATTACTTTGATTGTACATATAAGCAACTCAACATTACTTTGACCTCCTCTGGCAGCAGCATTAACTTATTTATTGACTTTAAAACTCCTATGTGTCATCCATATTTTCTGGGGCCTCATCTACATGTACCTATATAATCTCCTGATATGATCTTTTTCGGTCTGTGTATTCGAAATTTTAGTTACAGTGTAATTGTGTTTGACTTGTTTTGTGAATTGTCCCAAATTATACTTCCACATGCAGAAATGCTATAAATGTATGATTAAAGTTAATCCTCAAATTGAAATGAGAATCAATGTTATGTAGATTATAAAATTTCATCCGATGTTTTTGTGATGAAGGGTGTAGTCCATTTTTAAAGTTCATTTATTTATGTGCTGCTATGTTCGATCTCTGTATCAGTCTGAACAATTAATTGTTCTCTACCTTTGATAGTCCTATTTTCAGTTTGTTTATATATAGCTGTTTGATGTTCTGTTTTTTCTTTCTATCATTGAAAAATACGTATACAAAAAAAAAAGAGATTTATTAAAGATATGAAAAGTTAAAGTCTGAAGCATACTGTGAAATGACTTTGTGATGCTACAGTAAATGTTTTTTAAGCTCAGTGGTGTAGTTAATCTTCATTTTAGATAGAGAGATAAACCTTATGATGTGTCCTACAACTCGGGTCCTATTTCTCCTTAGGTCCTACATGGTGTCTGGGTATCAGTCTGATATAGACTAAGAATCAGAGAGAAGCACTATTCAATTCTTTTCCATTTGTATCACTCTATTTCACCCTGATCCTTCTTTTCCCTTCACACTTCCTTTCCTTTGTTGGTTCAATGTTATTGTCCCTCGAATTAATAAGGATACACTCCAAAGCTTATCTTTAATAGAAATCATATTTATAATAATAATTTAAGAGTTTTCATCTGGGAAGAGAAAAGAATTAAAAAACTTAGAATGAAAAAGTTTTAAATAATGAATAGGAGAGTGCTGATATTTCACTTTAGCCTCTAACCTGGCAGCACAAATTCAATGAGCTGGTTAATTAGTTATTATTTATACAATATTCTGCAATGGGAGAAATAATAGAAATGTAAGGACAAAAAGTAAGATGATCAGAAGCAATTTATCCTGCTTTCACTCCTTGGTTCATTTATCATTTGGTCTCTGGGCCAAGACAATCAATAAAAGTGAGTATTAATGATAATTACTCTTGTGGATTTGGAGATGACAGTGTCCATCCATTAAGAGCTATGATGGCACAGAATTTCTTCTCAGCTACACTCTTATAAACTTTTTTCTCCTCTAGAATTAACCAAGTTCTAATGAAGAGGACACTGAGGCAGGATCTACATTTCAATAAAGATGAGTAATGTGTGAGTGCCTGAGAAAAAATTACTTGAGATACTTTTACAAAGAATGTGATTACCAGATGCTTTTAATATATTTCAAGTTAGTGTCCCTGAAATTAAAGCTCTGTGCTTCATCAGCTACCCTTTGAGAAGCTAAGTTCCAGTGTTAGAAAAGTGGAGCATGGTTTTCAATTTTTTTTTAATATACTCATGTTGATTCCAGAGAGCTATTCAGTTGCATGACAAATCAGGCCTTCTTCTGCTATTAGCACTGCTGGTTTTAGTAAATATTGCATTGTAGTGGCAAGTCCTGTTGTTAAGAATATGAAGGAGGTGAAGAGGCTGCTTACAATAAGCAATTGCATTTAAGTACATTGAATTGCCATCTAATATTGAATAAGCTGCACCAAAGATTAAGAAGGACTGTAACTAGTGAAAAAGGAGGTGAAGATTATAGGGTTTTTGTTTGTTTGCTTGTTTATGTATTAAAAAAAAAAAAGAGAAAAAAAAGAAAAAAGAAAGAGAGAGAGAGAAAGAGATCTTAGATTTAGTTTTACTGTTTATTTAAGCCAGTACTGCTCATCATCTGTCTAGGTACAGCTCTTAGCTCACTGTATGCTCATAGTTCTTTGCAACTGTAGGGGAACTATGTTAATTTAAAACTCTAACTGAAACAAACTTACAGTTCTTGGGTGTGAGAGTGAATTTAAGAATACTATCAGTAACTGACCACTGTGGTGGCTTAGCTGGGAATTATATTAACTCCTGGTATCTAGATTAGGTAGCTGATACAGCAGATCAGGAAAGGAAGAATTCCTTAAAGTGTTTGACCTGAATCTATGAATCAAGAGAGTATGTCCAGTTGCCTATGTACATTCACAGTTAATTTTTGGTAATCAGCAGATTTGATTTTGTGGGGACAAGGAATACCTGGAGCATGTCTCTGGATCTGTTTTAGTTTACTTAGAAGGTGATTCCACACATTTTACATGGTTTAGACTACAGCAAAATATACGGTGACAGGCCAAGAAAGACAGATAAACCTCTTTACTAACCTCTTCTTAGATACACTTGCAGAAGCAGCTGCATTTGTTTATTCTAGCTTCGCATTAATTACATCACCCTACATCACATTTTTGTCACCTCCTACTTTCAAAGATAAAACAATATTCTTCTCTTCAGAGCATAATGTTGTTGTTGTCGTTGTTGCATCTACCCTTGTTTGACTCCGACCGGAGATGCACTATTGAGAGACAAATACATACATGAGTGTATGTTTTGCCTTTCATTCATTCTTTGCAATAAAATTAAACATGTAAGGAGGGTTTGGTCTATGTTATAAAATGTAGAGTTTGTTCATTTTAAAGTCAGAAACACTCTGCCAAGGCCTGTAGAAGTTGTGAATCTTGACCATGATTTTGAAGCGATAATCTGATTATGTGGTTTCTACACTTGAGAAATTCTAAAAATATTTGTGTATGCACTTAGCATGAGCCTCTATTCTTTTAAAGTTTTGGAGTGCAGGAAAAAGTAAGTAGATGAACAATGCTCTTTTTGAATCTCAAGAGTCATTTTTACCTCTTTTCTTTGCCTTTGAATCAACTACATTTTTCTGCAGACATAGCTCGTACTAATGAAATGTGAAGCATACCTGGTGTTCATTCGTTTTTTTTTTTTTTTTTTTTTTTTTATCTACCTAAAACGATGGACAGAATCCATTATTCTTATTATACAGAGTAAAATGAGCAGGTAAGAACAGGCACCTTGGCTAAAAGCGAAAGACCAGATAAACCAGTCTCTTCTGTATAAGAACAGCCAGTAAGAGAAACAAGGGAGAATATAACAATGTGCCTAAAAAGATAAACCTTGCTTCAGTCTCTAAATCAGTGGTTGAGGAACTCCCTGTGATTAAGTTTGCTCTTTGTCCATCGTAATCAGTTTTTGTGGATGAACACAAATCCCATGGAGGTGGGGTAGGGAATTGCCATTCATTTATTATCTTGATCTCCATAACAGTAGTTGAGGTCTCAGTGGGCTCCACAATTTATTTTTCCATTGATTGAAAATGAATTTCTTTGGTCTGTTTTTAAACTGATGACTTGACAATTCTATGAGCTTTTCTTCTTGCTATTTAGTCTACCCTTCACCTACTGAAGTCATCAGAAAGATACTATAGCTGCCTAATCTAGGCATTGTGTCTGCTTCTTACCATAAATGAGCCTGAATTGTAACTGTCCTTAAAAGTAGACAAAACTACACATTACTCTTATGTCCCCATACTCTTGTGTCCTCAGTTGCAGATGCTGTTACGACCATTACTGAATTACTCATTAATCCTAGACATCTTCTTAACCATGTTTAGTTTTGACCACAAGAATGATGTTACTACAAGCTATGCACATTTTTAAGCGCTTGGCTAGAAGCACCGTAGTGTGTCACTGCAGGACAGAACTGAAGTAGGCAGTATTGAAAGGAAAGATCTAGGTGCAGTTTCCTATTCACCACCTACTAGGTACAGGTCCATTTCATAGCTATGCCCCAGCTATTGCCAGTCCATCAGTCAAATGTGCATTTGTCCAGCCAGCCCCATGCAGAGACTTCTGCGCATACTGATGTCTCCGCTGCACTGCAAGTTCGTTAGGACCCATCTGTAGCAATCACGTCTCACACAGTTATGTTGCAAGCTTGGTTTGTTCAGTTTCCTGCTCGAGTGCATTCCCCGCTCTGTACTGCAGGGAAGAGAAAAGCATTTTTCTTTTAACGGGGAGTATGATAGTAAAACCACACGAGCTGGGGAGAAAGAAATGCAAAGAAACATCTGATTCTAATGCTGTTTTAAAAGACCTTGAAATCAACACACCAGCCCGTTGTAAAAGAGAAGAATCCTAAACTGTCATGGGCACCTCAGAAATCCAGCAAATAGAGTATGGGATCTGCTGCTGCATCAGTTTTTAAACTAATAACAGACAGGTGCTAAGGTTACTTGCCTGCGGGTCTGAAAAACAAAGAGAAGCCGTATGATGGAAGGTGTGCTGGGTAGCTTTTATATAGCAGCCTAACAGTGGTGTTTCGTTGATAAGATATGTGAGAAAATATCAGTGACATGTTTATCCATCCTTTATATGGGTAATTAGATCAGATAGATAAGCAGATTGTTAATTGTTATGCAATAATATTTTTATGACAAAGGGCAGAAAGCAGAAAGCAAGAATAATCTGAGATCTAAAGGATAAGCCCAGGGGACAAAATGAGATTATTTTGTTAAGTGCCATGTTGAACACAGTAGCATAGTATTTTCTTAGTAAGCCAACAAATAAAATGTGTGCAGACACTGTTTTTTAGCAACCTAGATAAACTCTCACTTGCCTTGAACACGCTTGGCTTATTTCAAACCAATCACTACATATGCTTTACAAGTTTTACAATATAATCTATATTTTTAATGCAGTTATTAAAAAAACAGTCAGTGGTAATCTCATCAGATCCTTTTCTCTCCATACCATTTTCTGAGCAGAGGGAGGAAGTAGTAGGTAGTGTCCTGAGGTAATCCTGGCATGCATAAAATGTTTTGAGTGCAGAGCCACTGCTTTGGCTAAGAAAAATGCTTTTTAATGCTGGCTGAGGCATGTTCTCTGATGTCTTACATTGTGAAGTATTCACATGTTTACTGGTGAGGGAACAGTGGAAGGCAGAGACACAAGTGTATTCATACACAAACAAACCAACATCCAACAAAAAAGAAGATAGAATTACAATATACCACATGAATACTCCATATTCTCAGCATGGCATACCAGTAAAATATATTCTATGACAGGGAAACTGGACCAATGCAGGCCATTCATTTTTCATTTTTCCATTAATTTTAATTATGGAATTCAAATGTATTATACTTGCTTTAAAATTTTATGTCATGAATGCATGCCAAGAGCTTTGCAAAAGCACATTTCAAACAATTCAATTTCCAAGATCAGTGCCTAACGAGCTACAGAGGAACTGGGACCATATCCTACCCAGGTCTAAATTATTAATACATTTTTCATAATTCTCCATTATCCTTCTTGGAAAACAGTGCATTTCAAGTATTCTCAAATGATGTGGACATTTTTACTTTACTGTTTTAACTTCCAAGTCTTACTCCTTTCCAGTTTTAAAAGTCTCTTCTTGCTACTGACATTGAAGATATTGTTTACATATTTGTATATTGGAAGTGGGATGTCTGTCTGAATCTGAGAACCATCTTTTTTTCATTTTCCTCCTTGCAGGAGGGCACAAAAGTTAGAAACGTGCATCTATCTGCCCACACATGCACACACTCTGGGTGCAGAGACATATGCAATCCTCAACTGAGGATGTACCCAACTTATCCAAACAACCTGGGAAACATAAACCCCTGCAAAGACACGTCTGTATGTTCCTGAGCACCCAGCTCTGTTACATTGGTTTTAATAGTATATACAGAAAATGCAAATTCATATATACCCTTAATCACAGACGAAGGGCCTCATTTACATACCCTTCATAATTCAATTTATTTATTTTTTTTTTTTGTCGAGAGTTGTGAATGCTTCATGTTTGCTTTAATCAGAATGTTGACATTTACACTGAAGCCAATTTCTCTTTTTCTATTCCATGTTTTGTTTAACCGCGACAAGTGACAGCAAACTGGAGGGAACAGACTTTTTAAATTGGCTCTTTGCCCGGAATGCATCATTTCTCTTGTAGCTGTTTCCCCACCCCCTCCCTGGTAGGCACGGCAAAAAAGAAATGTGAAAACATACTCCGTGAACACAGGAGTGAGGTGTTAGTGCTTTTAGATAAAGATTTGTGTTGTATTTTAAAACTAGATTGCCGTACAGTTTCAAGCTATTAGCAAGAACCTATTACACCATAGCTTTGGGTCCTTGGAGAGATGTGCTTAGTGTATTTCAGTAATTCAAGGCAAATAGAAAACCTACATGTGAAAATATTTAATGGCAAAGGCACCAACTGCTTGAGGCTGCAGGAGGAAGGAGGCATAGTTTCTATTAACTCTTTCCTTATATACTTTTCTTTCTTTCCTTCCTTTTTCTTTTTTTTTTTTTTTTTTTTTTAAATACAACAGTTTCTGCTATTCTCCCAAAAAATTTATATAGGTTTTAAAAACTGTATTGAGCTAGGGAACTACTGATGATAAACTGTGACTTCTGCATGGTCTGTGAGTGTGTGGTTACCTCCTCACTTATGCAGACTGCTGTTAATACCTCTCAGCATTCAGACACTTCAGGGCCCATCCTGAAAGGAAATAAACAAAATTGTCTTTATTAGAAAGATGAGAGACAGAGAAATTAAGTTATTTCATCTTCTCTATACTGATCCTCCAATTAACTCAGGCCTGGAACTCAGCTTTTCTAACTTTAGCTGCAATGGTTTCACCCTCAGCCCAACCATTAAGTGATGTATGGTGCTGGTGTAATATCCATGGTCACTCAAAAGCTGTAAAACCAGACTCTTTCCACCACTTGAGATTATTAATATCAGTGGGAGAATCTGTGGGGGATGAGAAGAATTTACCACAAGTATCCTTGCTTTTGAATATTTTTCTCGGTTTTTGGTTCAGAATAAAAATGTTTCTTCAGCAACTAGCTAGCTTCCATTTGGAGCTAGCTTGTCCAAACCAGAGTTTATGTCACAGACTTCCCCTGGACTGAGTTGCCCATGCAATTTATCCACATCGTAACAAAAACACAAAATACAAACCAATAAACTCTTTTTGTCAGGATGAGGGAAAATTCTGCCATGAAGATGACCAAAAACATACCAAACCCCAATACTGATGCATTTTGTCTACCAAACACCTATTTAAATAGGATCATGATGTTTAGAAAAGGAATACAGCACAGAGGGGGCATGTGAGATAGGAGAGAGAAGAGACAACATGGAATCTTCTCTGTAATGCAGCTAAACAATTGATGGAGGAGTTCTCAGTGCTGTGAACATCACTTCCCATTTACTGTGAGTATAAAAGGTATTGAACATACATAGCCCTCTGTATCACAATTGTCTGAGTGTCAGATATATCCATTTTCCCCTGCTAAAACATATATATATGTATTTGAACTAAAAGTATACATATGGTCTTTAAAAATCTGCTTATTGAATTTTTATATAACAACCTTTACATATAAAAAGATAATGTGCCTGACAGATTATGACAGAGCTAGTGGAAAAAAACCACACTAGGATAAAACATGCTGTGTGTTAATCAAAGGAAACACCTGAAACTGACATAAAAAATAACTAAAAATAAAAACAAAATAAATATAAGCTAAAACTAACAACAGCCAAGAAACAAGGTTCCAAAGTGATCTTGCTTACATTAACAGTAAGCAGGGAAAACTCATGGCAAATATTCAATATCCATCCATTATATTTATTTACATTTATAATACTTCCATCTGTGAGCTATGTACAATAAGCTCTACATTTGCTACTGAGCCAGGATTTTGCATGTGCTTAAGCAAAGCTGGGAGATTTTAGATAGCTCAGGAATTATGGAAACAGCTTGAAAGAAATAGCTGATCACTCACACTGTCTTACCTGTCTACCTATCTATGAGCCTATCTGTTAGGCTAGTAGTATACTGAGTAAGGCTTCTGCTCTAAAATAGAGCAGTGTTTGATCTTGAAAGAGAACCTGCATTCTAGAGAGGGTCTAGGGCTTATGTCAGCACAGAGTAGTGGCAAATATGACCCCAAAAGAGGTGTTTGTGTCTACTTAACTCACTTTCCTCCATACATTGGACACTGATTCAAGCTGCTGGTGAGGATAAATTGTACCATGTGACC
Organism: Crypturellus tataupa; assembly: GCA_034781795.1. Taxonomy (NCBI): domain Eukaryota; kingdom Metazoa; phylum Chordata; class Aves; order Tinamiformes; family Tinamidae; genus Crypturellus; species Crypturellus tataupa. The sequence goes on along the minus strand of JAWLRI010000948.1, from coordinate 672,417 downwards.
AATATAATTAGCCAAGAGCATGCATTGATAGTGAACAGTTCATAAGGACCTAAAACTAATAAATTAAATGAAACAAAGTCAATTATTTTAGAGAAAAAAACAATAAATTATAACATTCATAACCCGATGATGGGCTTTTTACAAAGGCAACCTAAACTCAGTATTAAAGTGAGTGTTGCCAGATAAACCACAAAGCTTTGAGTTGTGAGAAGAAAATTGTACATGGTTTCCCGAGACTGAATTCTTAATGTGAAATTCTCAGTAGCTTCAGTCAAGATCTTCCTTTTCCTTCCCATATGAATGTCATAACTATTAGGCTGCAGATCATGTCCATGAGCTCCCTGGCCCAGTGGGTAATTTTATATATAATGCAAAATTGAACAGATTGAACAGAAGGGACTGATCAGGGTAAGGATACATGCAGTGGTATAGTACTAAATTTAAAATGGTGTGAATGATATTTTAGTTGGTAAAAAGAGAATCAAGCACATCCAATTGCTTCCTATGTTGAATGGAGCAGTGAGAAGCAGGTAAAAAATGTTTCTCTCGTATTTGGAATTGAGTGCATGCCATTCATCTGACAGACTTTATTTACAAATATATATTTATCTATTTGCTAGGAGGCAAAGGGAATACTTCTACACTTAAAGTAGGATCTCTAGCTGTTGGTCTGATACAATGGGAGGGACTTCTGTTCTGAAATGAATTAGTCTTTAATTTTGAAAAGAAAAATCTAAATCCAGGAAGGGAGTTAGGGCTCTTAGAAGACCAGTACAACAACTAGCATGCTTCAGAGGAAGGTCAGACTCATCCTTACTTTTTGGCATCACCTATGGGATGAAGGATCCTACTGGTTTAATCACCTGCAGGCATTGGATTTCCTACCCAGTGCGGTCATCTGTGCTAGTGAAGCCAGATGTCTAAGCTCCCTTCATGTACTTGGTTTGAAATAAATAATCTTTTACTTAGGAATTCTTTTCAAAAGGGTAATTGCACCTTGCAATTGAAAATAACAAAAACAACAACAACAACAAAAAAATGAAACAAAACAACAAAAACAACAAACAATAGATTTCATAAAAAGAGTTGTCTTACAAGCAAAAAAAATGCTCTGGCCCTCAAGAGACTCAAACTTTTGTGCCTCTCCTTTTTTTCAAGTATTCACCTCATGTAACTAATTATTCTAAAGTTTTATGTTAAAAAAAAGGAAAATATTTCTTAACCCTCATACAGATATTTAGTGTTGCAGCTCTCATGAACAGCAATAACATTTATGATAAAAGTTTGAAGTTATAAAATGGAGAAGATAAGAAATATATATTTTTCTTATTATTCTTACAAGTTCAGTATGGATACTATCATTTTGCCCTGATTCAATGGAAGAACACGTGCAGAAATGCCCATGGGATGTATACACCTTCACAGAGGCAGACACACAAGCACACACACACACACACACACACACACAATTAGTTGCCCAGAATTCCAGATAGGAAAATATTTGTTCCTGGAAACTTAACTCATTTGCAGATAAGAGACTTCCACAAGCAAAAAAAAAAAAAAAAAAAAAGCTTCTGCAATAATTGTCACTTTTTCGGGAATAAGTTTCTGAAGCTGTTCTTTCCTCCAACAGCTGCAAAAAATACATAGCATGGGGTCAGAGTCAGCCATGAAGTGTGATAAGGGGAATGTGGTAGGAAGCCGTAGCAGAGGAGAGCAAACATCGGTGCAGCACTATACAATATTTCATTTTCAGAAATCCAATGTCAGATGCTGCTGACCTGTGCGATCCTAGCTATGACTCTTGAGTCCCTCGTGTGGTGTCCTTCATGGACATCTTAAAATGTCTGGAGGTTTCCAAAAGGAGCACAGCAGCACATTTTGGTAAGTGAGAAAGTTCGGGCTTTCTAGGCACAGGCAAGTGATTGCACAGAATCCAGTTTGAACATTTTGCTAAATTACCATCCCATTTAGCTTCTGTAACTGACATTATACGTATTCTTGGCCTGTCATGACTGTGATATAAAACACATGAACTTAATCCTATTTCAATGAAATTTTGGCTAAGTATAATGTGTATAGAACAGTGAGAGCTTGCACATGAGTAGCTACAGCAGCTCAGCTAATGGAGATAATTTGTGAAGTTGCCATAACCCGATCGTGGCTGTTTGGCGCTCAATATTCAGAGAAGAAAAATCGCCTTTATCTGGCAGTTTTGCAAAGGATGTGGGGCTAGAGTTTCTTAATCGAATGCAAAAGAACAATGAGCTTCATACAAGAGGAGACTGCATGAAATAGCAAGTTTTTGGTGACTTTATTTTCTAGCCTTTCAATATCTGCCCAGTCCTTCACATTTACTTGTGACCTAAAAATTAGCACAAACTACCACTGAATAAATGGTGTCATTTTTCAACTTGTTCCTCCTGTTGCCTGGGGTTATCACTAGAATGTCAAGGTTTTATTCCCACTGGTCTTGCAATTTGTGTCATCAGTGACATCCATGCAAAGGGAAATACATCAATCTCTTTGTGAACCTCTCAGTACAGTCATCAAAACATTTCAGCTTAATTCTGTGGTATCATTTGCTTTCTAGTACCATAAGAAAAGGCAATTAGGGAAATGTCTCCAAAGCCTGACAGGGAATGGTCACCTTTCTTTTTTTGTGTGTGGGGTGAAAGTACTCTTCTTTCAGAATTACTGCAACTTCCCATTCTCCTAGGTCTTGTCAATATTAAATAGCAGAAACGGCAGCTGAAGGAACTTAGGATCTGTGATTTACTCTCATTTTACATGCCCCTTGATCCGCCCTTGTTAGGCTTCTGTAGCAAACTAGCTAGAAATGTAAATTGAAGAGAGATGGAGCAAGAAAATTCTGTCCATGGAAACAAGGAGAAAAAGTTATAAATAGTTTTTTATTATCTTAAATTCTGTGTGAAGGTGTGATTGTTCAGCTTTGACCTTGGTTTAAATAAAAATAAAATAAAAAAGAATCAACTCTTCTTTTTTTTCTGACAGACACTCATAATGCACCCTATGTAATGGTTATACAGTGTAAACCAGTAAATATACAAGTAAATTGTACATTTATGTACAAGTAAATTTGAAAGGGAATGAATAAGACTCTAACAATGCAGCACAGCTGAACAAATATATAACAATTCCTTGAATGAATGTCTGGATGACACCTAATAGCATGGAGTTTGCAACAGTACAAGATCATCCTCTGATAAATCTTAAGTTCTGTCTGTGGCTGCTTGATAATGCTGCAAGCTCTTAATCTGCAGAATCTGAATCCATAAAGAATGACCAAAAAAAAATTTACAATCAATTATAGTTACTACCACAGAGCCATTAGTGAAGCTGGTGAAACAAGTATGACCTTTTTAACTTCAAAGTCATGGCAGAGAGAAAAAAAAAGCCAAAACTGCAGTCTTCTTGGAATTTCAATCATTCAAGACACTTTTTAATTTGAAGTTTACTTCTTTTCAAATTTAGAATATTTTTTCCTGAGTTTCAATTTGTTTCTTTTTGTCACACAACAGATTTTTCAACCGACGTCTGTACATTCAATTGAAGGATGGATTAACCAAGTCTAGCGATGGGGTACTTTACCTCCATCTTTTCAAACTGCACTTAAAGCATTTGACTCAGTCATTTTTCATAAACTCAAACCTAATCGTGTAAACTTTTCATTGAGCACACTGTTTTCAGTACGTTCCTTCATTTATCCTTTTTATTTTTATTTTTCCTTGGAAGAATTGCAGGAACGGTAATTTTTCTTCCTGATCTAAGTTTGACCACATCAGAGTAGCAAGTGCTTCATGAGGCTCTGACAGTGCAGACTATACAAATTTCTTTTTTGGAAGAAAATGTCACAAATTTTCAAAATGACAAGTAAAGCCATTGTGAATGACCGAAATACGTTAAATAATGACATTAAAGGCACAAGGGACTGTACTGCAGGAAGCAGCTGGAATGAAATCAAGTGAAAATAACCATTCAGAATGGATTGCATCAACTAGATTCTGATATTAAATTTAGTAAAAGAGTTAGAAATTGCGCACTCAGATAAAGGTTCAAGGATTTACTGTTTCAGTTTCAGCAACTTTCAAAATTAAAGAAGTTAAGAACAAATAAAAACACCATCTATTTCTGCCTCAAAATGAAGGTTACACAATTTTATGTTGATATAGCTTATTTAGATAATTATTAGTTACTTTGGTTGGTTTTTTTAATCTTTGTAATATGTTTATCTACAAATATGCAAGTATATACAATATGCAATATGTATATACAAATATACAAATATCAGTTTAAACAACATAAATTTGAATGAAAATACCAGTCACATGTGCAGAACTGGAGCATAATAAAGGTCCGGCCTAACATACTGAAACTGGTGGGAGTTAAGCATTTAGTTCATGGCACTACTGAGGTGGCTTTCTCAAAGCCAAAATAACAGACTTGGACCAAACGAAGGAAAAGAACAATTTCGATTGTCATACATTATCATCTCAAGAATCTTATCCCTAATAGATGGAACTATACCAAAACAGTGCATCCCAGAATCTGGATTAGAAATCCTTAGTTGTGAGTTTTTGTTCTTGGCCGTCAGTGTAGAAAATCACCATTTCCACCCATACATGAACTGGAATTCTCATGAACTAGCTTTATGCATTACCAGGGATTGGTTGTACTGATACTATATATTTCCTTTGTTATTACAAAAGAGTCTAGAGTGCTATAGATTGATAGAGAGTCACGCCAGGAAGATAATGGACATTTTGTCCAACACAGATCATTTCCTTGATTTGTATTCCATCAGAGAACAGGCAAGAAACAGGAGCTGGAGGAAAAAGGACAAAGATAGAACAAAAGCTAACCCCTGGCCACCTCACTGACAAGATGAGATAATCATGCTGTCCACAAAAAAAAACCCTTCAAATGAGCAATAAGTAAAGTGCATTTCCTCCTTGAAGTCACCTTGACATAGCGAAATACTTAACTTTAGAAGAATAAGACATCAAAGGACACTCATTAGAAAATGTGACTCTTGATGGATAATTTAAGTGACAAAGTAAAGTCAAGTGTTTCAAGCAGAGAGGTCTTGTCAACATAATGTTTCTCACTAGCTACAATGAAGTTGGAGACTATATTTTATGATAGATGCAGAAAAATATTTGCCAACACTTGCAAATGGAGTTGACCAAATTAATTGTGAAATTACTGCTTTATACCAAAAGATTCTTCAGTCCAGAAGTATTAGCACCCAATTTTAAATTTATTGTACTGAGGGATTGTACTAGAGAAGAATAAAAAAACTGTCCCTGAGAGACAAAGACATGTATAATTGTGACCAGATGGTCCGCAGAATTATGGTTGGGACAAAAACCCACTGTACTGATACTCATGACACTTGGTAGTCTGTTTAATCCAGTGTGGATAAAATTGGTCCTCCCTGTGCTCAAGTCAAAATATATAAAATATTTGGCATGGCATGGTAAAAACTCTTCTAAAATTTTCCATGATTTCTAGTTTAAAATTAAAAAAATAATTTAATAAAAAAAAAAGTTTGTCGGAAATAACACATCTTTACAAAAACTTATTTTTTAAAAAAACTATTTTGCAATTTTGCAGAAACTTGGTGCACTAATTTTATATTTTGTTGTAAAACATTTTTGCATATATACATATGCATATGCATATGTTTGGTTACATATATATTAGACGATTGGCACTTCCTCGCTTAAGGTAAACTTTTTGTTTCATTCTCTGGGTTGTGAAAAGAAAGTCACCTTTGAAAAATTCTTCATGTTGATTCAGCACGCTCATTTGGCACATCACTTTGTGAATTGGGGTGAAACCTTCTAAATTCTGAAAACTCACAAGGAATCCTTGGTTGTTACCAAGAATGCTGAGATAGTCAGACAGAGTTAGGAACCTTCAGTGTGTAAATGAATTTCATATCCCAATATTAAAATAGTTTCTCTTTTATGTCTCAGTTTATTTAATCGAACATTGTTTTAGGTCAGTTAGGCCTTGCAGTACTCTGAATTCATCAAAGGTGCTACATGAGAAGTAGAAAGTGGAATGAAATACTGAGAGAAAGTGAAATGCATGCAGTAATTTTCATCTGTCTGCAGGTAGGAAGCATGCTAGTTTGATGCTCCAGAAATAAAGGATGCTCCTATCCACTGCAGTTTGTAGAGGATACTGTCCATGAGCCCATGGAGTAAACTTATAATCCACTGACTGCAAAACAGGGATTCTCATTGATGGTCAAAGTCTTCAAAGTCAATACAATCTTTCTGCCTGAAAAGTCGTCACACTCTTCATTTCTGCTCTACCAGTTTTGCTTGGCTCTACCCCTCTTAGAAGACTCTCTGGTGGCAAGTCCTATGCCAAGTTCTGCATTTAAAATGACAACAAAATTTGAATGAAACAAGTTCAGGAAATGAATCTGAGCTTTCTACTTCCACCCCATGCAAGTGAACAGACAGTACTCACAAAGTTCATAGCTGGTATTCTTGCTAATAAGCAAGTAAAGGAAAAATGTTTTTATTTAAGAGTATTCAGTTACTCTTTAAATTGTGACAGTAACACCATGAATTCAGTTTGCATTACAGATTAATAGGATTTAGAAAATTGCTATCCATCATTCTGAAAATACCTTAATACATTGAACTCTAAAAGTTACAGCTACTGTTAAAAATAATATACAAATTTAGATCAAATAAGGACACTCACTAAATATAGGGGAGAACATAACAAAAAAAAAAGAAAAAAAGAAGACCCAACGAATTTTAAATAGCACACCATCAGATAAATTAATATTATAAATTCTAAATTTAAGTTTTACAAGACAAAGACACACACATACAAAGATACAAACAGAGATACGTACTTCAGGGAAGAGAAAGAAAAATAAAGGAAACATAATTGATAAAATTTAAAATTGCAGTGGTGCTGCAACTGCTAGCAAAGATACATAAAGGGCTAGGTTCAACAACATGTCAGTTGCATTAGAGAAGAGGAAGGCTAAAGAGCACTTCTACACAAAGGCACCTGAGCAGAAAAGACTGCAGAAAACAGAGGCACTGTGCTGAAAAATGTCTTGCAAGTTCTTATTGCTTTGAAATGAAAAGCAATAAATCCAGGGATTAAAAAAGAAGATGAGAACACCCGCGCCAATAAAATTTACAAACTCAAATAAAGGATTTCTCCATCCCTCCCTAAATATCCTACAATAAACTCATAAAAAGCTAGTTTCTCAAACAAGAGGAAAGTGCTTTCATTTATCATACTCACTATGCAAAAGTCATTGTTTCAGAAGCTACACTCTTTGCTTCTGATAAGGTTAAACTATTACTTTCTTACTCAAGTCTTACCTGAGGCCCACAGTAATGTTTATTATGCAGTTGAGCCAAAGAATGAGTGAATTGGCTCAGAGAATTCCTGCATGAATCAGCTCAAGCCTTCAGATAAATTTGCAGATACATCAGGAGCCACGGTTCATTCTTTACATTGAAACTGTTAAAATTCTAAGTTCTAGGAAGCAATAAGTTTTCAAAGATGTTCTTGCAGCTTGAAATCTAGCAGAATTTTACAGAAGTGAAATCTATGCTCTTGAATCTGGCAGAAAAGGCCAGAACATTAACCAGAAGTTGAAAGGTAGAGTTAGATCAATTCAAATAAAAAATAAGCATGCAATTTTTATGAAGAAGGATACCAATGTACAAAAGTGACCTATTCACCACCCAGAGCACGTGACACAGGGTGGCGTCCAGGTGGGTTTTGAAGATCTCCACAGAAGAAGACTCCACATCCTCTCTGGGCAGCCTGTGCCAGGGTTCTGTCACTATCACAGTAAGGAAGTTCTTCCTCACATGGAGATGGAAATTCCTGTGTTTCAATCTGCGCCCATTACCCCTTATCCTGTCACTGGACACCACTGAGGAGAGTTTACCCCATCCTCCCTTCATTAGCCCCTAAGGTACTTTCACCAGTAGCATCCAGAATATCTAATCATATTCACAATATTTTGCCTAAATCAATCTATAGAAGCATTTGTCTCCATGAGCTATGAGGACAGCTCACTTTTTTCCTCTACTGTGAGGAATCTTAAGTTAAGAGCTTGAAGTTAACCAGGATAAGCAAAGATAACACTGAATGATATATTACACTTAGGGGAGGAAAATTAGCTGCAGAAGAAACTTCTGAGCACAATTTCCTGATTAAAAGAATGGAGTTACAGGACAGCTGATAATACCTACCTCTCCATAACATCTTTCATCCATATATTTCTATGTTGAGATTTGCAAAGGACTTTCTTATGCCAATATTCTGAGTAGCTATGCAGAAATTTTGTTTGAATGATTTTCAGGGAAATCCTGAAGTGTTTGAAGAGAGATCTATCTCAGTGGGAGATTCATAAAAGATGCCTGTTGGGTGATTTCCTTCAATCTTATTTCTCCTTGTGATTTGCCTCACTTGTCACAGTTAGGAGATACCTGTCTTAATGCAAGAATGCATCTTTGAACTCTTTAAGGATGTTAAAGTGGGGTCTCCTGAAACATTTTTAATGTCATAGCTCAAATATTGAAGTATTTATGGAGAATAAAGCACAGACATGTTTTTCCAGCAAAGGCAGAACACAGAGCTTTCTGCTATGAACCTGCAATTTTCCTCTCTCCAGAGAAGACCCAACATTTAAGTTATATTACTAAGATATTATCTCCCACTTTTTCCTACTTCATCTGTATCAATGTAATCTAAAATTAATTAGGAGATATGATTATAGAATGAAAATATTGTTCCAAGGAAAAGATATTGAGCATGAATCTCTAGTCTGTTGTTCTGAGATGTCATTTAGAGGTCTGGGTTCTTTAAGGATTCCTTCTTACCTGAAAGTCATAAGGCAAAATATATTCTTCACTCCTTAGTGCTGTGACTGAAGATTCTTTCAAAAAAGAAATTCCTTCTAGCGCCAAAGCTAGAGAGTTATGCTTACTCTCCTTTGACTTTATTCTTTCTCTCATCCTTTAGTTAATCTTGAATTCTTTCATACCAGACAGAACACCAAAGAGGTGAGAGTACATGACTCTCCTTGTATTCCTTTGGTTCTCAAAAAAATTGACTACAGCGCACAAGAAAGAAGTAAAAGGGCCTCTTTGTCTAGATTCCTTTTCTATGTTCCAAGGAGTTCAATACTATAAAACTCATGCTCCCTGCTGTTGATCCTGTTGCCTTTGGGGACCATAAGTGATTCTCATCAAAAAACAGCAAAAACATGTACCGTCTAAATGTCTATTTGTGAGACATGAGATATGAGACATAAGACATAAAATATCCAAGTGGCATGTGTATGAGGTTTGGATGATCTCCTTACAGCTTATAAAGATCTGGTCAAACTGAATTTAAGATTCTGTTTTACAGTGATCAGTCTTATTGGATTGGCATCCCACATTTGTGCTGAGAAATGTCTTCATTCAGCTGCCTACAATGAATCAAGTCCATCTGAGATGTATTAGGCCATCTTGCCTGATGTCCTCCTGCTCATCTAGAGAAGAAACCTTCAATCATTTATATCTACCAACTCTGTAAATTTTCTTGGATATCTAAGATATTTTACAATCTCTAGGTATGTATATTTAGGCACCTGTATCAAGCTTTGAGTCTGTAAGCTGTACCCCTATTTAGGATAGGGGGACCTTTTTCCTTTCCTTTCCTTTCCTTTCCTTTCCTTTCCTTTCCTTTCCTTTCCTTTCCTTTCCTT
>JAWLRI010000948.1:593629-624257 GCA_034781795.1 Crypturellus tataupa | reverse complement strand
TTTTCTTTTCTTTTCTTTTCTTTTCTATTTTTTACTTATTTTTTTACTTATTTTTTACTTATCTATTTATTTATCTATCTATCTATTTATTTATTTATTATTTCAGCTTAACTTAGCTTAACTTAGCTTATCTTAGCTTCACTTTGATTCACTTCAGTTAGTTCAGTGCTTACCAAGGTATTGTTCTTTTCAGTGAAATGTTTCAGGTGCAGATGAAAGAATTTTTTCCAGGCACAAAGGATTGGAATGGAGTTAATGATGTTTTCTTTCTTACGGATTTGTGTCTAGCAGTTGATTGACATTAACATCTAAAATACAGGAATTTCAGTTGAAACTCTTCTGTTTGGGATATCTATAACATACCTCACATGAGTAGATTTTCTAATGTCTCTGCAACCCTTTCATCACTGGGCACAGTGATAGACATTGCCTTTTCTATCTGTCTGCTTATTTTCATAAAATTTAAGACTTTCTAATCATCTCTTTGCAGAGTTTCTCTCCATTGATTATGGAAGGAGCCTGTGTTGAGCAGGGACTTCAGTTAATCGTTTAAAGTTAGGTAGGATGAATGCAGGTCCTAATCTCCCATTAATTAGTTAATGTAAATAATGAAGGTAATAGTGTTTCTCTGGGTCCCCAATAGGTGTAATGATGGTGGAAGATAAAGAGCAGGGCTAGAGTTGTCTAAGCAATGTTTTAATAGATTTTATACCTCCGTTACCTGTATACCCAGAAAAACCATCTTGTAAACTAACATGACTGCTTTTTTTTTTTTTTTCTTTTTTTCTTTTTTTTTTCTCACCAACAGGAATATCACTGAGATCTCAGTGCTCAGAGTTCCTAGAAACTCATAATTCATATTCACAGTCACTCTTTCCGTGGAATCTGTATTTTTGGAGAAACATATTTGCACTCCTTTTGTGTCTTATCCTATTTGTGTGTATATTTAATTTAAAAAAAAATGGCATTAAAGATGCTTTTGGACCACTTTTCAAATCATGCCATCAATATTAGCCAGCTTCTTATTTATCTCACAGTTATTTTGCGATGTCTCTATTGAAGGTGCACTCCAATTTGTCATATAATAGTAATGTTAGTGATTTATTTTTTTTCCTAAAAAATCCAGGTGTCTCCAGGGAGTTCCATTCCCCTTCCACATGCACACTCCTCTCAAGTACAAAGTACTTCATTGAGAACATTTTGTAGTGCTTTCATGCACAATGTAGCACTGGCTGAGCTATTAAAAGCAGCATCACACAATGTTCTCCTGCTCAAGAGGGTGGCACAGAGGACCACACAAAAGCAGAGTAGTGAGTTTAAACAAAACAGCTCCTACCAAAAAACTTATTTCATGGCAGAGCCTAAAAAACTGTTAGATGTTTGGTGTTGATGCGGCAAACGGTGAGAAGTCTCACTAATGTATTATTCACTGCGTTTATGATAGCCTATTTCTGTGAAAAAACACAATATGAATTCCTGGAGGAATTCAGAGATTTTAAAATACTTCTTTATGACTATTTCAGACACGTCTTGTTCATACTAATATGGCATCTGCTTGGAGTTTTAAGCTCTAGATACTTTGCTGGCAGAAATCAGTGTAGCTCCTTTGAAATCATTTTGTTTCAGCTGTAGAGCTGTCGTTCAGCAGATGCCTTCAAATCTCCCTGCAATGGAGTGACTGGTGAGGTCTCTTAACTGTTTTTGGGACAAGTAACTATGGAGGGAAATTTTTAAAAGGAATATTTAAGCATTAATTCCCCCTGACTTTTCCTGAATATCAGTTAGACTTGGAGTTATATGTTCGGAGAAGATTAGATGCTGAAAGAAAAGTGAGCTAGTGATAGTCTCCAGGAAAAATAATTTTTAAAAAGACTATGTAGTTGCTCCAAAACAAAATTCAAAAAACTCTTGCGCTTAACTCATGCTGCTTAGCTCAAGAATGACCAAGCTTTCAGAATAAAAACAAATGTTTCTTAGACTTCCTTAACATTTCTAGAAAATTTACAAACTTTTTTTTTTGAATTAAATATTTCCATTTCAAGATAACACTCAATATATAGCAAACTGTTTAATTTTAATCAGTCATTTTATCGAGTCCTGTTTCAAATTTTTTCTTTATATGACTCAGAAGTTTTCCTATCCAGTATTTCTAAAGTAAATTCAGACTCACCCAAAGTAAAAGAATATTTATTACAGTTATATCATTAGATATAAGTGATCTCTTAAGAATTACAAGCAATCAGGAGGATGGATTTCAGTTAAATCTTTTAAAAGACATATATATTTTTTAAAATTGGATAGCCTTCCTGAAGAAATTTAAGTTATAATTAGTCAAGATTAATATCAAAAGAAATAAAGGAAAAAAAAATCAAGATGAAATGCTGATAAAATATGGACACTTAAGCAATAATCCTTACCACTGAATAGTCTACACTCAGTTAAATGTAACATCAGCTACACATCCTATAATGAAAAGATGTACAATGGTAACAACTTTTTTCATAGTATCTCAGTGAGATAAACAGAAAGTGGTTTGCTTTGCTGATTTTTCAAAAATGTATAGTGAATGTATGCCTGTCCCAGTCTTTTAACAAGGTTCACCAAATTAAAGAAAAATCTCAAATATAATTCAATAAACACTAGATTAAGCTTTAGGAGTGTGTCAGATTTATCTACTTAGGAACAGTAAGTAGGTATGGTCCAAACTGAGAACTGAGGCCTTTTCTGCTAGTCAAGCAAGTCCATTAATTTGATGAAATCTTTAGAAACTTATGGTAATAGTTAATGTGATTACCAGAATAAAATGCTTGCAAACAACTGCCCATGCAGTTGTTTGCCCAACCCACTATATGTGATAATACCTGATCTGTAGATACAATCCAGCTAAAGATCATGCAGTCATGCTCTTTCTCATAAAGTTAAAAAGCCTTGCTGGGTTTTCTTCTGAATACCAGATTCCAAAACCTTAGTGACACTTGCAGTCACTTATTAAACAATCAGCTGCCCCCAGAACCAGAAGAATCACTTATGTCAAGAATTTGCTTTTTCCAGTGCAAATAGGGAATTGAGTTTTGCCCTGTGAGCAGTAGATATGATTCCTCACAATAACTCCAAGCTGTATATACAATGTACAATGTCCTGCATAAATAAAGAAGCAAAGAGGCATTTTTAAGATTCTACTTAAAAGTCAGCAAAAGAGTAGATGCCTACATTATGAAGTATATTTGAAGCTAACCTACAAATACCAATTTTCAAACACAAATTCACCGATTTTCAGTGCAGTAGATGACATACTTTGCATCAATGACTTTTTTCTTATAGCTACATATAGACATGTTTGTCATCTCATACCACTTGGAAAGTTCTAACTGGTTGATTAGAAAACAGAAATATTCTGCAGTTTCTGGCTGCAGTGTTAGGGAATACTAAAATATAACCTGGCATGTCTAATACTAGACAGACATGATGAGGATGGAATATGCCAATCTACAAACAAAGATAGTCAAATGCATTCTGCATTTTTTTCTTCCAACTAACACTAATGCTAACTAGCACTAAGTAGCAGGAGGCTGGGTATACATCAGAAGGATCTGACAGGTTTTTGGTGACTGTAGAGGGTCAGAAGAGAGGAGGCAAACCCTTGTTTTGTTAGGAAAAAATGCAGTGGTTTTGGTGATTTATTTTTAAGATTTGGTAAATTTTATGATTTAATTTCTTGCCCTTCAGTAAAGAGCTAAAAATGATGACTACAAATACATACATGTACATACACTCATTTGGGAGATCTTTTTTGAAGTTTAACTTTTTAATACCATTATACAATTTAAGGGACAATTATTTTTTGCCTTAGCAGAGCAATTGGAATTTTGCCACAGTGTCATGGCCTGTAATTATTCATGAGCTTGTGGGTAGTTATGGTCATTTGGGTAGCTAAGCTGCACAGTTTTTATAGCCTCTGGCTTTTTGACAAGAGAAGTATATGTCTATGTAGCTGGGTTGTGAAAAGGAGGAGAATTCGTAAAAATAATGTAGTTTCCAGTCAGCAAAGATTGTAATATTTCATTAGGATAAAAAGCAACAACTGGACAAATGCAGAAAGGAAGTCTTAAGTTTTGTCTACCTTCCTGCTGTTTTTCTCTCCTATCTCACTCCATACTCCTTCATACCATATATATTTCTTAAATGTGCTATTAAAAAGTTAAAGGTACACTTTCTATATCCTCATACAAGCCTTGTAGATTCTATGCTCAGTGCAGTGCAAAGTAGAGGATCTGAAAGGAAATCTTGACCCAAGAGATTTCCACTTAAGATAGATAGACCAGACTAAAGAGGTAGATATGGGCTAGGTAAGTAAGAAGAGTAGTTCAAAGAGGCAGGAACATTTTTCTGTAAGGGCTTCCATATTTGCCCTATGAAAAGAATTTCTATGAATCTGGATTCTTTTGCTCTTGATTTGCAAATAGTGATGTACAGGATTCTGGTACATCAGAGATGTCATAATTTTTTTTCCATGTGTTTTTCAAGCCTTGTTTCCAGATCAAAACTATGAAGTACAAACCACTTGCCTCTGTGAATTTGAAATCCCACAATTACCAGAAAAGTTTGGTTACTATTCAGTGGAAGTTTTTTGTCTTCCATTACATGATTTTATGTCACAGTAATTTAAGTCTTCACTTGAAAATATTACAAAATTCTTCTAATACTTGAAAGCTGCAGAGTTGTAAAAAATGAAGTGTAGAGTCACACTAAAAGACTTGAAGCCAAGGGGTCCTATGGAAAAGATACTCCTAACTGAACCCATGTGTTAACTGCCTAATGCATGAGGGGGGTAAGTCTAGATTTGTTTTTCTTGATAGGAAACATTCTCTGAATTTTGTGGTGTTGTCATCCATTCTGCAGAGAAATAATCAGATATCAGTTTTGGGGAGGTAGTGGTTTTCTCTGTTCTGATAGAGTGAAATGAACTTAAAAAAATGGACTTTCTCTCAGATATCAACCTATTATATAGATGTAGACAACTTTAATATCTTCTTTACTTCCCCACTCTCTATTGTCTGAGATGTCTCATCTTGTACAATGATGTTACACAAGTTTTCCTGCAGTGCTTTGTTTAGGGCAGAGATAGTGAAATGTCAGCCATTTGATTATACAGAACTTGTCCTGGCTTCTCTTCCAACTTTTGTTTAATATTAGATACACATGACACATTCAGATAGTGGCACAGTGTATTATGGCAGAATGTTATAGTGAGCAAATGTTATTTCTTATTATCTGACCGATCTTGATATAACTGGGGCTTTGTGAATAAACTTTACTTAAAAAATAAAAAGGTGGGAGGGTGGAGGGGGGGAAGAAATTGCATGGTCCACTTTAAAATCTAATTCGAAAAAAGGTCCCTGTGAATCATCCTTTCCAGCTCCAAGGCAAACAGTGAGATTGGTAGCACATTCATAATTCAACATGGTTAAATGCCAAGGGCCGAACAGAGAGCACCCTCCCAGCCGGTATGAGCAGAATGACATTCATGGTTGATTCAGCTCCTTGCAGCAAGCTGTGTAATTGGAAAAGCCAAGGGAAATGACCCTCGTCTCTGTGTCCTGCTGATGTCAAAATACATTCATATCACTCTGACAAGTGGCCAGTTTGGAGGGTTCCTTCAAATAGGAGACCGAGAGGAGAGGTAAAAATTTGTAAAAGTAGCCTGAAATACCTATAGCACAGGTAGAGCATATACTACAAAGTAAATATGTTACAAGACATGTCTGAATTAAAAAAAAAATGCAGAAATGCAGTTATTGGAAGAGATATCTGACTGGAGTAACTTGATGTCTTAATTATGCTTGATGATATGCAATGCAATACTTATTCAATGATATACTTAATGACACTTATTATATTAATCACACTTGTAGATATTGCCATAAAGTTGATCAGTGTGATCAATAAAAATGGATATTTGAAGATACTGACTGTGGGTTATTATATGTATCTAAAAGGAACTGGAAATTTTATCGGGATATTGATAATCTAGGATGTGTGTTTCAGGGACTGATCTGAAATTCTACAGCATGTGAGGACGTTCCAATCCCTTTAGAAGAGGGGAATAAAAGGCGGTTTTAATAATCTATAGTTTGTATTTTCATGTCAAATCACTAACACAAAATATAATTTAGCTAAATAGTATGTCCAGGTAGGACTTTAGAAGTAGATAGGGTAGGCCCCTACCTACTTAGAAATAATGTGTTATTAATAAAACATTGTTATTAGTAATAGTTAATATAATAATACTATTAATAATGCATTATTATTAATGCATGCACACTATCTTGCTCAGCTGGATTTCTCCATTTGTTAAAAGAAGAAAATTAACAGCTTTGAAAAAATGAAGAAATTGGTTTCCATTCATTTCTTCTGAGCTATGGACTGTCACTTCCACAGTGAACTGTGGGATAAGGGTCAGTTACATTTATACACCTTTTAAACAATTGAGTTATTTGGGGGAAATATAGTCAATTTCATGTATTCTTTCATACATCCCTATTACTTAAAGTCAGTTATTCCACATATTATAATAAAATGTTTCCCTGTGGTAGTCAAAAGGACCTACCTTGTTTTTATCAAGCATGATTCACTCTCAGTATATGAAAAAAAAAATTGTTATGGGTATTTTGATTAATTTATTATAAGTTCTTTTGTATCAATAAAATGCAGACACAATCATTTGAACATAATATTTGAATAAATATGGTTTTGTTCTTCATTTACTTATATTGGTTGTAATAGTGATTGTAAATGTGGAACGCTTAATATTTGTTCATATTATTTCCAATCTCTCTTACATTAATTCATGTCCCACACTTTTAAGTCTCTCCTTGTAAATAATTTTTCCTGAATAACAAAATAATTAAGAACTCTTTACACTTCCCAAATAAAACATGGTTAATCCCTGACAAATCTATCCTTTTCTCTCTCTGATATACATGCAGAACAAAATTGTAAATATGCGCACACATGTTAATACTCAGCCTTACTCCTCAGTAGTACTATATCTGCTTATTTATTTATTTAAATAAAATAAAATAAAATAAATATTTTATTACCCTTAACAGATCTTCACTTGTGTACCTGCCTGAGGAGGCACCCGATATGTCTGAACAGCAGTACTTGTTTAGTGTTTAGTTTGCCAGTTTCTCTCTTTTTTATGTTCACTGAGAACTAGGGAAATCATTCTGCAATTAATTAACATGACTTCTTTAACCTGTCCTTTTCTTGGCAACATGGTATGCAAATACATTCTCATTATTACTTGCATTATGATGGCAAACTGACATCGCAATTGAGCTGTAAAATCTATTATTTTAGCTGGAAAATGTGAGGGCGCAATTCTTAAAATTTTTGAAAATCATTTCATCATTGTTTTCTCCCTTTCATATTCCAGTAATTCAGAAATTAGTCAAAATATCTTTTCTATTTAGGCAAAATTGGTTTTTGCTCTCCAAAGATGAAAGTATGCAAGGATGTAACCGGAAAGAAAAAAAGTCTAGGGTCACATTGCATTTATGTCATCTTTCTAATTTAAAACTTTGTTAATGAAAGTTAGTCACAATATAGGAAGTGTACAGTCCTGGAAGAAATTGCTAAGAGTGTCTAATTCATCATCATACAAACTCCTTTAGTTGAAGTTGTGTGCAGTGCACACCATGTGCTCTAATTCAGTAAATACCGTGTAGATCTTCAACTGATGCCAAATGAAACAAGTATATGACTTCACACCAGCTGAAGTTCCACCCTGTGTTTTTGCATGGTTTTAGTGGGAAATGTTGCTCAACCTGGATTTCTGCACTATTAGTCATTCAAAGTAATGTTTGAGAAACACGGACACTCTACCTAGCATTTCTTAATCTTCTATCATCTTGTATGTTGGTGCATTTTTGGACACATGCATACATGTTTATACATTTCTAATTAATGCTTTTATCTAAGGATATATTTTTATTAGGGGGCTGCAAAGGCATTTGCAAAGTTCAGTAGCACCTAAAATTGTGTGAGTTGTTCACTTATTAGGCATCTAATTCCCCTAGTGCCTTTAAAAATATAACGTAGGTTGAATGCATTATTCACTACAAATTATTTGCTCAGTTCCACTCTTAGTAATGATACTTTGCTGCAGCTGAATATCATTTTTCATCTTCAAAATACTTTTCGTTTGTTAATTAATTCATCAACCTTCTAGTTTACACCAGTAAGATTCTCTTCATATGCAGACTATATTTTCCTTTGGCTTCAATTCTTCCCATGGATTTCATGGTTATAGCCCCTCAGACTTCCCCTAATAACTTTTCTTTCTCTCTCCCCGGGTCTATTGGTCATGGCTAAATTCATCATAATAGTGTAGTGTAGATAACACTACTGACGATGACTTCAGTGAAGTTACACCACAGATGCATCTGGACACTGACGATCACAACATTCTTCAAATACAACCCTAATAGATGTTCATCTTGCTCTCCACCCCCAGCTATCATTTGGCCAAGCTATACATATTTACTGTCAGTCTTTTCATTTTTTGCTCATAAATCAGTCCCTGCAGTCCCTCAATCATGTTGGTGAATCTTCTCTTTATTACCTCCAATTTGCTCACAATTATGTAGTGCTTAATAGCTTTTCTGAATAACTTTAAGTCAAGGATGACACACGGCAGGGGAACTGCAGTGGTTGTGAAATAATTGCAAGCACTAGTGGACTCCGGAGAGAGAGAATTTTTTCTGTTGCCAATTATATTGCTTTCTTAATTCTGCCTAGATGGCAAAAAACATAAGACAAAATTATTTCTATTAAAGATCTTAATTCAAACACAAACAAAAAGAAAAAAATATATTTCTTCCCCAACTAATTTTCACTAAGATAATAAGGCATATGTTTGAAATACATACAAAATTCACTTTAAAAAAACTTTTATGAAACCATACTTTATTTCATAATTTAGGGGCAATGAGAAGGAGAAATTCTCTGACACTGTCTCTCCTCAGAAGCATTGGTTACTGATTTATTCTATTCTTATTGGAAAAACAGTTAAATAAATTGATAAATTGCATTTAAAATTCACTTCTCTGTATTTCTCTCTATACTCCTTATTTCACACAATACTTATTTGTCATCTCCTCACCTTCAGGTGTTTCCTGTTATCTACGATTCCATTAATCCAATCAAAATACTTCTAAAAGCCGATAGCTTGACTTGTCTGACTGCTTCTGAACTGCTTTGACAAACTGTCTTTTACTTTTCTTCCCTGCAGTACTTTTTATTATCTTCAGTCTTTTCTTTACCAGCTTTACTCTACCTTTGAACCTTTTCCTATTGACTTCATCACTTCCTGGAGCTCATTGCTCCATGCTAACTCTGTGGGACCTGGGCTGGAAATGAAGCAAAGAGCACCCAACCCAAACTCCATGTCTGAGTCTCTCTAACAAGGGCGGGTTTCCTAGCACCAGTGTATAACAGGATGAAAAAGTGTTAAAGAACAAACCCTGAGAATAGTTGAGCTTGGTTTGTGGTATAATACAATTGCTTACATAATAGTAAAGACTAGTCTTAGGAGTAAATGTAAATTTTATTCGTTTTGTCTTGATTATAGATCTCTCTGTATGTGTCTACATGCTTGTCTGTGTGCTTTTTGGGGTGTGCAGGGTTGAATGTGATTCTGAGAGCATAATATTATTGAAAAAGTGAGAGAGTTTGGGAGGATTGATTTCTTATGTAAAGACTGCTGAATGAGTCAAAAAATTTGTTTCTCCAAAGAAAACTGAGAAGGCTGGCAGGTCTATCGTATTGATAAATACGATACATGAAGGATGTTTTATTTACATACTGAACTATTGCCTTGAAATAGAATCTATATGCTTAGGCTACAGCTTATCTCCTTCTATAATCCTGAATTGTCTGAAGACTGTTTTAATTATTTGAAAAACAGTGTGTTTGCTGTAGCAACTGGAATATTATTACCTATGCATGAGAAAATACAGTCATGAGTCAACTTGTTTGGGTTCTTAATATCATCCAAGTTAAAAACCCCAATAGAGTAAGCTGGAAAAGCTAATTAGAAAAAAATAGGATGCTATTGTTAATACTATTAAACAAAAAGTAGAAAAGTAAAGCAAAAGGAGTATACACATATGCAAAAAAGATGTTCCTCTGCCATTTTTGATATTGACGGATCTGTCCATAAAGCTTGTACACAGCGGGAATGGGGAGCAAGAGAAACTGCAAATGAATATGAGCTGCAGCAGATTTCTGAAGATTTTGGAGAAAAGCCATTTCAGTCAATTAAAAACTTAAAGCCATTGAAAGGAGCATAACTAAAAATATACAGAAACAGTAATTATAGAAGTACAGATTTGGGCTGGTATCTTCAATGTGAACTCCTGTTTTCCAAATTTTGAAGATGTTCACATATAGGCACATGGGAATGTATTGCTAGAAGGTTTAAAAAGTTTGTCTGTTTTCATATGCAACATTCTGAAAAATCTTTTCTACAATCCAATCTTATACTTTAGCACTGAAAGTCCTGAAGGAAACATGTTATAAAGGCATACAAAAAGAATTCTCTGTTTTCTAATATGGTTTCCTTGAGCATTAGTTAATCACAATGAGCCTATAGGTCAGCCTGACTTATATCAGCTCTTATCTTTATTTATTGCAAGATGTTGTACAATCACCTCCAAAGACACTCTTTTCTGATATGTGGCATTTCCAAAGCATCAGAGAAAAAATGTGGCATTGTGTTTGCCATAATGTGGCCAGGGCACATCCAAAACGAGTGGAACAAGTCCGTTCATTCACTCCTTGGCTAAAAGCGCTGAGGTCTTGCAGAGAGGGAACCTCTGACTTTGGAAGAAACACGCTTTGCTGCTTTGATTTGTTGGCCAAGCTGCTGCAGGCACCATTGAAACTGGGGCCTGCAACATGGAAATTAAAAGAGAAAGAAAGAAAGAAATGGAAGGGAGGGTAGAGCTCCAAGACTGATTACTGCTGCATAAGCATTTTGTCATAAGCAAAAAAGGAAGGCAGACCAGATAGGGGCCTCTAACAGTGACAGAGATAAAGAGGCTAAAGTTTAAAAGCACAGAAGTTTAACTGCCAGTGTTTATTTATAGCTTTGCACATACAAAGGCACTGCTATTTCAGGGAAACGGCACTATTTTTTATATGTGTCAGTTTTGAATAGTCCAGACACAGTAAAAGTAAAATAAAGTGAACCGCATGTGTTAAGGAACAAATTTAAATAGCAATGGCTCTGAGAATAAAGTGTACATTAAAATAAGGGAAGAGGCTATAGCTCATTTAATTTGCAGAATAAATCTCTGACAAAGATCCCTGTCTTGGTTACAGAGATGATATTAGGAGTTGAGAAAAAGATATAAACCACAGACTAATACAATATGTGTATGTGAATGTGTGCATAAACAGTGCCACTTATCTATCCCTATCTATCTATCCGTCAGTAACACACACATATTCAGAAACATTTTTATCTGCATTATTCATTAATATTCACAGGGTCAGTGATTAACTATATATTCTTTGAGTCAAACAATATATGTAAATATACAGATATTATATAAAATACTTAATTATATATGTGTATATATACTTGTATATGTATGTATATGTATATATATATACATATATATATTATCTTCCTTTTATGCATTACATATTTGTAGCATGAAGGGATAACTGTTTTAATAATAATTAATTGTATGGTGCTTTCATATTTGCTAATATCTGTGTCAGAATAGTTCAGTAAAAAAGAGTTCTTAATCCTATGATACCTCTCAAATGTTTTAGAAGAAGAAAAAAAAAGAAAAAAATAGTTGCCATTAAAAAGATTTTCAAAGTCCCTAAAAAAAAAAAAACTTCACTAGAGGATGATTTATTTGTCTATAATCTCTTTAGAGAGAGTTCTCTAGTTAAAAACATAGGTCTTGAAATAGTTTAAGCTAGGTAACTCCTGTCTACAATTTCCTTTGAATGAAGAATACAATACAACACACTATAACTCTGAAGAGAAGGAAAGAAAAGTCACCCCAAAAACCCATTCCTATCTTTTCGCTAGCTAACATCTATGCTGCCTACTAAGTGTTGAATTGCAGACCTTATTCTCCATTTATTATAAAGGCATAAAGAGAGAATCTTTTTCATCCCAGAGTTTTTACTGGGACCATTTTCCATTCCCATATCTTTGTCAAAGGACGATTTAAATGTTTCTCTTTTCATCCCTTTCATTCAAGGAAATTGCCTTTCTCCGAGATACCATGAAGTTAAAACCTTGGTTTATTGAGTCTGCTACTGTCCTGAGGAAGATCCTGCTGCCCTGAACCAGCAGGACCAGAATGATGTCATCAAGGGGACATATCCAGCACATTATACAACACCAAAGTCAGTTCTGAGATACCTAGTGAGTTGTTAGTACAGGATTAGTATCTCTTGCTTCTCAGGGTTAATGAAGCCATCATTAATGGAGCCAGAAGACGGAGAGGTTTAAATCTGAATAAAGATTGTAATCTAAAGTCTCATTTTAGGATAAGATCCTTTTTTGAAAATTGATGCATTTTTTCTTTTTTCATTCAAGGATGTTGCCTGTGTTTATGAGCTGAGTAGTGTGCCCACTGAACTGCCTCTGAACTGTTTCAGGAAAGCCTTTGCTAATTTTATTTTCCTCTTTTCCTCATTAAAGCTTTGGCTGATGAGTGGAATACAAACTCGTGTTCTTCTTTTATGTCTGTTTGCCTCTCTCTCTCTCTTTTTTTTTTTTTTTCTAATTTTTAGGAATAATTTATAGAACTGTAACCTCTGCTCTGGAAATGGAAAAAGACAGTCAACTTTTGTAACATATTTAGCTATTTCATTTCTGTTGGAATGCAAAACAACTTATCAGCAGTCACTGATTCCTATATAATCTTTATTTTCTCTCTCCCCATCTTCATTTCAGTAGAATATGAAATGTAGCACTATCTGTGAAAAAGTCAGCTCATCATATTCCTCATCCTCTTTATTCCTACCTTTTCACCCTCTCCTTCTAATGACTTTCTGACAAAAAATGGCTAAATTGTTAAGATTTTAATGAACAGTTGAGTCGTTCCTTATCTGGTAATTGGCCTCTTTGATTTCAGTGGTTCTGCTCATAAAGTAAGATGCAACCAGGTATTATCAAGGGTATATTAATCATTAACAGTTATCTAAATGACTAAGGATCTCAATTTTACATAGACTTGATTAAGTTGTTTCTCAGAAGTTGTGTCTATGAAAAGGCCTTTAGCACTGTACAAATTCGCCTTCCAATGCCACAACTAGTACTTAGTACTAAATTAGGACTTAGTACTAGTGTCATAGTAAAAAGGGCTAGGCAGTGACTTTCCATTCTCTCAGTGAGAATAGGAAGAGAATGACAAGGGACAAGTGAACATTTGGTTACTTCCGCAGTATCCATCAGACAATATTAGATGGGTAGTAATTTACTGTGTGTATAAAATATAACTGCTCTGTCCCAGGAATAAACAAGTAAAGAAATGAAATCAGAGCTATTCAGAGAAATTTCAGCCCTTCTGGGCTACTTCTGCAATACTTCAGTGTGCATCTGTCTTCCACTTTGCTCAGGGCTCATTCCAAAATCAATCTGTAGCCTTATACTTGTTTATATAGAATTGTATTGACACATCTAAGCGTATAATAGCAACTCTTCCCCCACCACTGTAACTTCCAAGATCTTGATACAAAAGGTAATTTTGGGATGAGATCTTCCTTAACAGTTATTCCGGGGTGACTTTGTAAAAGTCAATTGAATTATTTCCAGTTTGTTCTAATCGAAATCTTACACACCTGCACGTGGGGACATTTAATCCTCATGGATTCTACTAACATTGTAATAGTGGTTTTTTTTTATTTTTTTAAGAATATTTATCTATAAATGTATACATCTGTGTGTGTCTGCCCTCTGTGTGTGTATGTGTATATGTGTGTCTTTTTCCCCTCATCCCTCTTACACTTTCACCACAGCCTCTGTCATAACTGAAGGGAGTAGACAGTTATCTCATGACCTAAAGGCATTAGCCAAATTATCATGGATCAGACATCCACAAAATACAAAATGAGATTTCATTTGACATAGACATTTACATCAAACATATACAGAATAATTATTTCCACTGGAGCATTGATGAATCAACCAATGGCAATTTAATGAGAATATTGTCTGTCCTTGTAAGTTATATTCCCCTTCAGTTGCAAAGGTGCTAGCCAAGCGCACTGTATCACTCAGTCTTGTCAGAGTAGATGTTCTGTCACTGATTAAAGAGCTGGATGTCCTCTTTAGTCACAAAAACATTTCACGGAATAACCTTGTTTCTGTCTTAATGGATTCTTGCAATGTAATGAAAGGTTCCAAACTGGACTTGAAGAAACCCTCAGAGAGACAGAGTGTGTCACTTCTCACTTAGTCACTGCTGGCAATTGCTGCCACTCTGCCCATAACACACCTAAGAAGAGATGTGCAAGTCATTTAAAAGGCACATTCCGTCAAATGCACACGGGGCAAAAACAACATCGGAAAGGTTTTTACTTCCTTTCTCCTGGAGAGAGCTCCAACCCCTCAAATTTCAGATTTCTCAGATTTATCACAGTCAAACAATGGGGTCAAGCATAAGAGTGAGTGTTCGAGAGCTTCTGTTAGCTGCAAGCCAGGTCCCGGTGGCACCATGGTGGTGTATGCCAGGCAAAAGATTTCCCAGGTTTCTTGTGGAGGAAGGAGGGAAAAGGAAAGGAGAACTGACGGTGCAGTTTCACTCCACATCTGCTGCCAATTTTAAGGAGCCACTAATTCACAAACTATATGGTAAGCACATTTAACTGTTCTAGCATTTTTCTCATGCTTCATGAAAACAGAGATAATAACTGGTAAACCAACTGTAAAATTAAAAGAACTAGATGTTGCCAATAAAGACCATCATTTCAGGAAAATAAATTTGTTTCTTGGAAGCTGCTCTCTAACGTATGCTTTAGGTGCCCACAAGAAAAGCAATTCAACCGGAGAGTAAATTGATCTTGCTCCACTGGTTTATATGAACAGAGCAAAAATATACACCAACAGGTTATCACTTAATAACTCTTTGTTTCCCTAATATTGAATCAATAGCAGGATCACTTGGAGTCATCAAATCTTGAAGTGCAATGTAAAAAGTAATTCAAGGACACACACTCGTAGACGCACACACATGCATTACTGAAGGAATAAACATTTCTAAAGCAAAATGTACCATCACCCCCAAGACAATACTGGTCTTCTGTGAATGCAAGAAACAGAAGTTTAATATCTGTTCAGAGAACTCATGGACCAAACCATCTCCTAAAATAACTTTCCTTATTGCTAGAGAGTAACTGGTTATATATGTAGCTAGAGATAGATTTCAAAACACAGATTACATGCCCTGTATGTTCAAGATAGACACTTGTGAAGGCTGAGGGCTATATAAAGTCTTTTTTACTGATAATCAAGGATAATATGAATGTTGCAAATGGTATTTTTATATCTGGAGTATGGCAAGGGGACTTCTTCATGCTAGAACTTTTTTGCTTTTAGTTAGAAGGAAAGTGAGGCAGTCTGCTGGGACTGCCACCAGCTGATCTGCAGTTTGTAGAAACACCCTTAACCTGTAATGTGCTCAGGGTCTGTCAGAGGAACAGAAGATTGTGGGGACAAAATATTACTAAAATTGATTGGCATCTAGAGGATGAGATTACTTTTCCCTAATTTAAGGCATCTACAGTATAAACATCTACAGCTGAACTGCCTAATCTAATTTTTCTTTATTATCAGTAAAGAAAAAGAGATCTAAGTTATATCTCACATTATTTAATTTACTGACTGCATTAGGATAAGGTAAATAGTAATTTTAAGGGTTAATATACAATTTCCATTTCCAATGGTGCACAAGAAAGAATGCACCTAGAAGAAAATCTACATTATCTCTTTTTCTTCCAAGGACAACTTTCCATTTGCAGAAAGATCTGTCTTATCTCAGCATCATATGAACTGGTGCTAGCAGTATGGGCCATAACAGTATTGTCAGTACCAAAGTCTAAAGCAGGCAGATGGATAAGTAGTTTCTTTTTCTTTGTTGACTTGTGAAAAGGCGCGTGAGTGTGAGATGCAGACACTGTTCTGCTACTGCTTGCATACAAAAGACAGGTCCTAAGGCAAGGACCTGGTTTAGTGCTTCTAATAGTAACCACAGTACTTGTTGAACCATCATATCTGTGATCATATTTTCACAACCAGTGAGTGAAAATAACAAAACAAACACATACAAAATGATACATTTCAGGGGCACAAATTAATTGGAAAGCTGTATTTTCCGCTACTGTTGATATTAAGCTTTTCCACTGACATCAGAGCCGTGAAATATAGCTGACTCAAGGGGTCAGAAAATAGAGGAATATGTTTTCCTGACAACTGACACACGGCCTGCTGTCTTCTAAGGGCTGCTGGCCATCCACTCCCCTTCCTAGCTCCCGGAGGCCACCTTGGCGCCAAGCGGCAGCGGGTGAAATTCAGCCAGGTTTGGCTGCTCGGCCACTGCACCAGCTGGGAGACAGGCCGGGAAATCACCCGCAATCGATGCCTCTCCCTGAGTCTCCAGCACAACCTGGTCTGGAGAAATAAATCACCGGCTGTGCTTCTGTTACTCTAGAATAAAGCAAAAAGAGCTGCACACCCATTTGTTTTAAACTAAATGAAGTTCCTATTAGGCTTTCGGTAAGGTTCACCCATGACTCCTGATCCACCCTAGTAAAAATAACGCCCATTTTTATCAGAATTAACAGCTTCATTACTTTAAACTTTTAGATTTGCCAATGAAAGTAAATGAATGATGAGGATAAAAAGGTAAATAGCATTTATGCTGTGATTTGCACATTCTGAGCCCTATAAATACCAGTCATGACTCCATACGACCAGTCTCTTTAGAGGGGAGGAAAGTGAAACATAAAATCCCTTTACCAAAACCTCACCCTGAGGCAGATGTGGGTCTTTCAGAGCCCTGAGCAATGCCATCCCTCAGTTCCCACAATCTGCTGTTCTGCTGATGGGATGCTCTGAACAAACTATGTGTGGGTCAAAGAAGCTTCTAATGCCCTGGAGAGGAGCTGATGTTTCCTCTCCTGGAAAAGCAACCCCAGCAAGCTCAGAAAAAAATCTGTGATAAACACATTTATCCACTAGGGGATGCATAGACAAGCAGTTCTCAGTAGAAAACCGACTCTTGTGCTGAAAACTTCAGTGACCAATTCTTGAAAGCGCGAATGTGCAGTTTCATGCCTAGTTTGCGTGCGGTGTTGCATACAGCAAGACCCATATGTGCTTAAATAGGCTTCTATTTGGTGTGCTGTAGTAGCCTGGACTCTTCAGGAGCCTCCCTGAGGAAAGAGAATTCACAGCAGCGCAGAATTATCAGGGTTAACACACAGGACACCGACCAACCTGATCTGGCAGAGTCTGTGTTTAAAATCAGGACTGTGTAAAAGAGCTGATAAGCAGTTGTAAAAATTTCCCTGTTGCTAACAAGTCTCTGTATTTATAATATTTTCACTTGGAACAACTGCACTTGAGTAAGCGCAAAAGCTATTGCTGATTAACTCAGCCTTTGCCAGCCACAATGTTCCTTTGAAATACACATACAAAATAAATAATTAAATAAATAAAAAATCTAAAATCCCAGGTAACAATGCATACTTTAAAAAATATGTACACAATTATCTTTATTGTTCGTACCCAAGTCCTGTTTATTACCAAATGCTTAACAGGATGAAGTTCAGCAGATTGAACAGCTAATAGTGGTAGGTATTGAATTTACAATTGAACACAAAGTGGATGAGTCTATTATAAAGCTTGTCCAGGGAATGCATTTATGAGACATCCTCTAATCAGGCAAAGAGAGGGGGCATGTTTGTCCTTTCTCGGTTGCTTTGTGAGTTAGTGCTACACTGAAGGATTGGCTTGTATCCAGGAAACCACAGATGTGGGTGGACAGAATCTTTTCCTTACCTCTCACTTAAAACAGGCCAGTTTCTGAAATTTAATTATAAAAAAAAATCATCACAATTGTCTCTTTAACAATTAAAGGAAATATGACTATAAACGCAAGAGACTTACTTTTTATCTTACTTTATCTTTGCTGACTCTGGTGTAATGCCACCACTCTCAAATGTGATTTTTGCATGCATTGCAAAGCTCCAAATGTTTTGGAGAGCTTTGAATATTTGATTTATTGAGTTGCTTTACTGCAGCTTAGTTCAGGTTGTACCTACCTTCTCTGGACACTGGAGGAGTTCTGGTAGTGGTTTACATTATAAAAGCGAAGGTTTACCTTGTAATTTTGACATTATCCTGATAAGTTACAACATTTAACTATTCTTAGTAGCACTGTGGAGGACTGATGCCAACAAAACAAAAGAAAGAATGATTCAATTTTATTGCAAAGCAGAGTTCATGAAAATAAGAGTCCATGGTCCAGGCTTGGTTATAGTTTCTATCTTTTCCCTGGACATCCTATTATCACATGAAAATGCAGATAATGGGCTATTTTCTTCCTCTCTCTGGATTGGTAATTCATTATATGTGTCTTTTCATCCATTCATAATACAGAAGAATAAGCTTTTAATATGATTGCTAGATTTTCAAAACTGGCTATAAAATGCTAACGCATATAGTCTTTTTTTTTTTTTTTTTTTTCATAGAACTTACAACCATTCAAAAAGAAGTTAAGTAAAATCATTTATCCCTTGTCACAAAGAACACATGTGACATTCCCTTAACAAATAGAAAAAGGTAGGCTGGAGGTAATGAAAAGACTTTCCCAAGAAAACTGAAAGCTGCTCTCAGCTACATTCTTGGGAAAACAAATACTGCACAACTACAGAGTGATCAAAACATGAAAATTTCCATCAAAAGCAATGTCCACAATTATACCAGGATGTAGTCTATATCTTATCTACATAGGAATTCAGTAGCTAATAACTTTAATCAAAGGGAAGAGGTATCTTTACATAAAACTTTAGAATATGCTTCCTGTTATTCAGTGATAGGGTATCTGAAAATGTACTTCGTATAGTAAGAATCACTTTTACCTCCCAGTAGCAGCTATAGTCCTTGATTTAAGTGAAGAAAAGAAGTTTTCCTGGGATGTTGCATAGTATATCTTTTCTTACTTGTTACCTTGGAACTGAAAACACTTCACCCAAGTGTCTATATTTTAGGAATGAGTGTTCAATCTGGACAAAATAAGGACAAGGGCAAAGCGTAAGGGAGAATAAAGTAGAATTTCTCCAGTGATTAATGTACTTGCTAATGAGTACCTTATTCCCTGACTGAAGTAAAATATCCTCACATATTTTATTTTCAGAATTCCTGAGTTGTTTTCTAATCTCCCCTTCTTTCTGCATGATGCTGCTGCCTCCCTGAGCTTGGCTGATACTTCTTGCACCCTGTTGCCTGGTAAGACTCTCCTAGCATCTCACTGACAAACTCAGCAGTGGAACATGTGCTTTCATGGATACCTATATGCCTACAGTGTGATCCAGTAGTGTCTGGGTCTTCACACTGTGCTAAAGTCTTTACAATATATTTTTTTTCTCTTTCAGTCATGTACTCATGCTTAGGATTAAAAATCTCTGCCATATGTAGTCATACCCGGTCTTCAAATAGCTGAACTGGGATCTGCTAGCAACATGTTCACAATATGACTTAGAGAAAAAACTACTATTCAGTTCATTATCTAGCATCCAAGGTAGATGCTGCAGATCACAATGGGCTCCTTGTAGGAACAGATGTGCCGTAAGAAGAATATAACTTCTCTGAGTTCCCATGCATGTCTATACAATTGACAGAATCATCAAAAGGTCTCTGAAATAATGTGTGTGTTTTTGAGAAACATCTGGAAATCTCCCCTTTCTCCCATTCCACTGCAAATCCAAAATGAGTACCCTGTCCAGATTTCAGAAGCCAGAACTTCACAAGAGGAGTCATTCTCACCCTGGTTTGACTACTGAGTCCATCTGCAAGGTAACTAAATTCTCTTTTTCTTCAGAGGTGTCCCAGTTCAAAATTTTCCATGTATTAGACAGGATTAGAATAATCGTGTCTATGTGACCATCTGACACAGGTGCTTATCTTAACTCCTTCCATATCATCTCCCTCAACAACAGCTTTTCCCTTTCATTAGAGCTTAAGTAGATCATGTAAGTAAAATGGATGAAGGGTGTCCTGAGAACTCCTGGTATAGTCTCAGTCACGCTGTGCAATCTGAAATGAAACACCCTGAACACTCATTCTGAAGTGTGAACACATGGAGCCTGCACAAGGGGTGTTGCAGTTCTTCCAGTTGTTTTAGTTACTGCTCCGCTGATGAGCCCATCAGCCTGTAGCTCCCTGTGCACTCAGAGCCACGAAAGGTGTCCTTGAGGGATGCACCCAAGGAGAGAGGAGCGGATGTATCCTTCAATGAATATTAGTGCAGTTCTCTCTCAGTTTCTGCATTTGTGAATGCAGATAATGAAATTTGCAGACAGACAGACTTGCCAAGAGGCAGACCAAAGTCTATTGTCACATTATTGGCTTGCCATGTCAAACTGAAAGTGAATTCAGCAGGAGGATGAGTTTTCTCAGCTGCTGGGTGTGCAAGCAGGAACTCTTGCCAGATTTTTACAATCTTTTAGCTATTAGATTTAAATTGGATATAAATACATTGTCTACATTTTGTTTCTAAAGTAAATACAATTTAGCAAACTAATCTGACACAGCTCAATTAGTTTATTGATTAGAACTATAAAGACCATAACCAATTAGCGACATGAAATATGCTGCCAACACATTGTCTGCTGCGGTAATGAACCAGTTAAAAAAGAGATCTGCTCAGCATGACTTTTCAAGCTCCCTTCATATTCGATTTCCTTATAACATATAGTTTTGTAGAATTTAATAAGCCCCCATCTGCTTATCTTTACAGCAAAAGTACCAAAAATATCAATGCAGACCAGACAAGCAAATTATTATTACTGTTATCAATTTAACAAATTTAAAAACAGAAACATAAAAATGACTGAAAACCATCTATGCTTAATAGAAGGAAGAAAGTTTTCATGTGTATGTAACAGAACCAAAGGTTATATCCAGTATAATCTCTCTCTTGATGTGGGTGTTGGAGGTCTAGTTCACAGTTTATTATGTTAAAGAAACATAATAAACACATTTTAAAACAGCTGTTTGAAAATATGTCAGTGGTTAAAATAAACCAATCTAAACAGGTTAGTGAATGTTTCTCCTTTTTTTCTTTTCTTTCTTTTTTTTTAATACACCCCTCAGTCCATCAGTTCTCTTTCAAAGGAAAGAGAAGGAGAAAAAGAAAGAAAACAGGAAAGGAAGGGGAAAGAGAAAGAGAAAGGGAAAGGAAAATGGAAAGGGAAAGGAAAGGGAAGGGGTAAGGGAAAGAGAAAGGGAAATGGAAGGGATAAAGAAAAAAGAAAGAGAGAAGGGAAAGAGAAAGAGAAGTCCTGAAACAAGACCTTGAACAAAGTATTCAGCATGGGTTGTCCATGGCCCAGATATGTACACCACTGCTGAGGCGGCATGAGTAAACTGATTTTTTATAGAAATACTTGGATCTGTGAAAACTTTCTGACTCAAATGTCATGAGAAGCATTGTTTTCCTAGAAAAGTTAATTTCTGATTAAATATTTGATTGAAATATTTCCAAACCAATTAACATCTTTACACTTGTATCTTTGTGTGTGACCTTACAAAGTCTTCCTTTACCTCAACCCCATCCCGAACTTAGCTACCTTGTCCTCCCCAAAGACATCCCATTATCTTTCTACAAGAAAGATTCTTTTGTAACTAAATGTAGTCACCTCAAAACAGAGAAAGATGCAGATATCATGGACATAACACCACAGTCTATTTCCCTTCAATTCTCTGTGAAGGCTAGAATTTCAAGGGTAAAAGCTTTCTTTATTAGCAATCCTTTCCTTCTACTCAAAGGTAGAGTGTTTCTGCCGAGAGTCCTATAGACATGATGTTAGTATGCAAGGCACAAATATACTTGACAAAGGGAATTATTGGAGACAGTGTCCCGCTGTAATCAGAAGTGTAGAAGGCCAGAACATAGAAACTCTCCCACCCACCGTTCACCCTTCCCATCTTAATGCAACAAGAAATACATGCTTTGCAGACCACAAATACCCAGGCTGATTAATTACATGGCTACGCAATATTACTCATGCATTCCTCCTGAAATGTCAAAAGGATTAGGAGTGCCACATCTTTCCTCCCAAACTCTAATCTTAAGGAGCCCTGCTGCAATGAAAACAGTGCAATTACTTTCGCACACTGTCAATTTTACAATAGGGGGAAAAAAGAGCTTTACTAACAGCAAATAATTATACCACCGCTTAATGATTGATTTAACATAGAAAACCCATCTAATTCCTTTTGTCATTACAATCTACAGTACTAACAGTCTAACAATGCTGCCTTAGTGGTTAGACATTATATTAGCATTAAGAGTAATGCTAATATAAAGCATAGCTTAACTTTTTATATTGTTAATCTGCATCAATGCACTATACACACGGTGTATTATGAGGCCTATTAGTGTAGCAAATGTTTAGGGTGATACTATCCAGTCTAGAAGTACCTTTTCAAGAAAAGCACTAATGCAGCGTATAATACATTTGAAAAATGAACCTCCTACATGACAGAAAAAAACATATATATTTTGTATTTTACTGCAAACAACAGCTGCAGGGGGACAATCCTTAGCCCCTAAAACAAATCCATTTTACAAAGCCATGTTTTCTTTTAAATTAGCCTCATACAAACAATAACCTCCTCATCTTGCAGGTATGAGGCATGGATGAGCATGTTTCTGATATTGTTCATCTATTTCTAAAATCAGAAACAGTTTGGTCTGGGAACATATTTTAAAAGAATAGAGGAAGATCTCAATTTATAGTACGAGACTTTGGAATAGTTATTTACTTCTGTTATAAAAAAAGAAGGATTTCAAAACAGAACACTGTGCTAGTCATTTTATAAACTTTGTAAGAGGCTGTGCTTGTGTAGAAGAGCTAACTGTATAAATAAAACATAAGCCTAGGATGAGCAAAAAAAAAAAAAAAGAGAAAGAACATTCTTACCTTCATTTTGCTGATGTTTATTGCACTTCAAGTGTCCAAATAAGTCTGCGGAATCCAAGCTTTTCAGCTTTTCAGAACTACTGGATTACTTCTGAGAAAAGGAAAAGCGACAGGGACATTGATGTTTCTAAGAATTCCAGATTTGGGGCCGAACAGGTTAATTTAAGAGTATGATTTAAAACAACCACATTTTTCAAATTGAGTTTAACAGAAAGAACAGGCAAACCTGGTCAAGTATTTATCTGATCTAAAACTCAACAAAGTTTCAATGAGCTTGCATGTTCACATACTTAATGTAGGGTCAGCTAGGTCTTAACTTCTCATTCATCCCTAATAAGAACAAAGTGAATATAATAAGCATTACAACAGAGTGAGAGAAATGCAGTATGAAAAGGCAGACTCAGATATCCCATCAGACAACACTGTGAATTCTGCGGTGCCCATTACTCAGTCAGAGTGCTGTTCTACCTATGGACTAAGAATGAAGGTGTGAAATCATTAGAGTTTATATCGCAGGCTAGCTGTAAGCTTTGGCCTGTTTCTTTAGAAGTGTCACTACTTCCTGTTTAACATATTGACGTGCCTATTTGGCATTTGACAGCACTATTGAATTTTTGCTGAATTTTATGCTTCAGGAAGGACATAAAGTAACAGATTTTCCCCTGGGCTCCCCCCTCCTCAGTTTCAAATTTACTATGAACTTCAGAAACACTTCACAATCCCATGTAAAAATGTTATTTCCTTATTTCAACCAGAGGCAGTTTGTTTATTTATTTATATTTTATTTTTATTTTAAGAAAGGGGCACTTGACTCTATAGGAATTTGGAAACCAAGCTGAGCTTATATAAAGCACTACTAAATAAATATTCCTTCTGCCCTTTGTCCTCCTAGTATATTTTATTGGCCAGGTTAGATAGATGTCAGTCCATTAAGGTCTCTTTAATGATCCTACTATGTCCTCTTTTGGTTCTTCAATCCTCCTTTTTATTTTCCCAAAGCCACGTATTAGGCTGTGACTATAGTTTCCACTAGGTGGCAAGGAATCTGAAAGTTAAATATCGGAACACTGAGAAAGGAAATATGCACATTGTTTTTTAGACCCGAGGGTAGATTCTAAAGAATATTCTGAATTCCCTAAACTCCTAATTCCCATTACAATGCCAGTTACAGAAATAAAGTTCCCACAAGGGTAGCTAGCAATGCCTGGATGTGCACTGTAATTCACGTGTTGGGGTATTTGCTTCTGTAAAACAGTCTCAGAATCCTGCCCAAATTTCAGTAGTCTGAGGCATAAACTGGGGCAGAAGTGGCTGGGGTACCAGTTTCTGTTAAAACATGAAAAAGGAAGTGAGTGTGTGTAAGGTGTGTTGAATGGGCCTGGTAATGTCTCCAATATGAAGGCATTATTTGTCACAAAAAGTGCTGTGCACTGAAATGCACTGTAATTCCTACGATACTCACTGGCCATATGGCAGGGAAGGTTGTTGAGAGATGTATCTTAACAGCTTAATCGGAGCCTCAAAACAGCATTGTTTATAGGTAACGGATCCAATTCTTCTGCCTTCCACTATTCTGCTTCATATCTTTAAGACATAGTAATTCTGAGTTCTACCTCACAGGAGAAAATTAGATTTACCAATATTTAATTTTAAAGCACAGAGTGTTCATGACTGCAATAACTTCAGCAAGGGACGGGGACACCCAGAGCTCATAATTCAACTAGAATTTAACATTCTAAAACTTTCCCAGTGCTGAGCCCATTCTTTCCAAACCCCCTTTCATTTTTTCTCTTTGTCACTTTGCTCTGCCAGCATTCAGTGTTACTATTTTTTTCAATTACTCTTGGATTTTCATCCATCATAGTACAAATGTCTTTAAAGTTTCTTTCCTTTTTTTTTCTTTTCTTTCTTTTTCTTTTCATGAGTTGTGAAACAAGTCTGTATCATCCTATTCTTTTCTTTTTTTTTTCTCTTTCTCTCTCTCTCTCTCTTTTTTTTTCCTGCATTGTACTGAATCATCTGGATAAAGAAGGAGAGATTAAATTCTATATTAGAAAGAGAGGGAATGACTGTAAATTTCATAGATTATAATGCTTACAATGACATGTTTCACCCCACAATAAGAATGAGCTAAGAACATATATCTTAACAGTTTCTTCAGCTCAGATGAAGGACATAACCTTTAAGTTGTGGAAATTCCACCATTCAGGACTGACCATCGTTATTTTAAGGAGCAGGTAAAATCCACTGAAGTTTCCACTGACAACATCTAATTTTCTACTAACAGTGCTGAGGACACAGCACTGGTCCTTTTTTTTAGCCAAGGTAGTCCTCCTAAAGTTAAGGAGAAAGTCTGATTATAGCATTGACTAGCTGCATAATAACCTTTTATTTTAAGCCACTATTGTAGTCACTTCTAGATTGTCTTCCTTCAGAGACAAAAAGTTTTAAACTATCCTTCTGTGACTTCATTTTTCCTCTTGAATGTTCTTTTAGATATGGAGTCAAGAATGAAGATGCACTGATCCAAGGAAATAGATAAGAATATGATTAAACCGACCTCAGGGATCATAGAAGCTTATATTACCAGCTGAGCATATAGGACAAACCATATCAGGAGGAGGTGCAAAGGCAAGCATGTTCAGGGCAGGTGAAAGACTGAAGATTTCTCGTCAGAGAGAAATCCTGAGCATACCCAAAACCAAATGTAGACATTTTTTTGTCTCCTTACACACTGGTGGTGAAAATCCTGAGACAATTTTAGGTGTGTTAGACCGTTTCAGTGCTGTTGGGTGAATAATGTGAACCAGTATCACAACTCAGTACCACCCAAAGTCACCATCTTACATGTCCTTCTCCCACTGCATAATGTTTGATCCCACTGAGAAAGATACTTAGAGGTATTGATTAAAATACCATTTATAGGAGCTTCACTTTAAGAAAAGCCAAGTTCACACAGGTGCTATAATCACTAGTATCAAGTGGGAGCTGTCCAGGGGCTCTTTGGTTAAGATGAGCTGACTAAGCTCACCCTGCAGTCAAGGGATACGTGCGGCACAGTGCAAACCTGAAAGTCCAGCTCAGCAGAGCCTGTGCCTGCCCAGGTTAACTGTTGTGTGAATCACCAGTTCCTCAGTGTAAAATGACCTTCCAGGTGGGATCGCTACAGCTGGTAGAAGAGGAAGCATAGCAGAACCAAGCCATTTTGTCAATACTTATTTAGACTGCCTAAGTCAATATTATCTGAGTGCACCTTTAAATGACAGAGGGTTGACAAATTTCTGATAGCTCAGGCAGAACCTATCAAAAGCTGAGAATAGTCAGATGGCAACTGATCAGAGTATGATCCTTGTGTATCTTACTCATTTTGTTCCCATTACAATTTGAAAAGGTGGATTACCCACCTAGATATTATCTGGTCTAGTGAGCCAGTTAATCTTGATGAAATTCAGTCCTCTGTATTAAGTTGCATATTAAGCAAATAGGATGTTACTCATATGACCTATATCAACATTGGTAGACCAATCCTGGTCCTCCCACAGAATAATAGAAGGAATCAAACAGCAATCATACTGCAATTCCTCACAAGGTACAAGTCTTTCCTGAGGAAAGGCACAGAGTAAAACTCAGTGACTCCTTTAACTACCAACAGATCAAGAATGGATTCACCAGGGAACTAAAGGCTGCTCCATAAATTGCAAGGACTCCTATGTCACACAGCAAGGTCCCAGCTGTGTTCAGCCTCTCCCATGGACATCAGGACTGTGGTCTCATGTCGAGTGCTTTAGGGCTTTTTTCTTATGGACAAAAAATAACAGAATGCTGAAACAATTTCTCTGCCTGCATTATCAGAAATGATAAAGAAAAAATATATACTACATAGCAGTTAATCTGTTTAAATTTGTCTATATTTTAAATGTATGCATATCTTAGTGGTATGCTATGGCCAGTACTCCCAAATACTATCTACATAGTAAATTAAATGTTATCTGAAACTATTTATTGCCTTTAACACAAGATTGTCCCCTTCAAAACCTCTTATTGTGAATGTTTTTTGCTATGCTGCATCAAAAAATTGTCCTGGCAAATTTGTGGAGAATAACAGTTGAACTAGGGCAATAATCGGCCATGGATGAATCTAGTTTTTTGCAAATGTAAATAATGGTACCCCTATGCCTGTGAACATTTCCCCTTGCTTAATTTCCTACCACAAACATAAAGAACCATATACGACAGGCCTACTAGTAATGTGCAAATGGAAGAAAGATGACTAAATTATCTTAGATTTGTCCTCTGAAAGTACCTAACTCTCTCATGTATAGGCTGAATTTAAATTACCTCCCTTAGTAGGGAGTGTAAATAATTTTAGCTGCATAGTAGTTCCACAAAAGAATAGACTTTACCAATGGAAACGAAACAAGCCCTTGAGAAACAGGTGCTTTCTCAAGATAATAAATCAGTCTCAATGGTGAATATAAATATCCAAAAAAATGGATTATTTAACTTTTATTAAATAAGCAGAAGTTAAGTTTAACTTCTATGGTATAAGATTTAATTAAATAATGCTTATAAGGGGCTTGGATGTCCTTAATGAAAGGTGATATAAACACAAATAATTATCATTCAACAATGACTTCACAGCTCTACCATCCAGAAGAAGCATCAAAAGTTGGAATAAATTTTGATGAAGTCTACTCATAATTCTCAGACAAAGTTGATGCAGTGATGTGTTACTAAAGCTGAGTGATTTTTCCTGGATTTTTTTAATGCTCATTAGTAATTAATTTTTCGCCTTTAAAGAAGATGAGGTTTTCTTTGCATAAGAATGAGCCACGGACAATTTCCAAGGGACTGAATGAGTCTTTTTCTTAGCATGCGTCAATAAATAACCTGGGCTAGGATATTCAACGGAGACTTTATCAGAAAAACAATTCAGTGGCTATGTTTAGCTAAATTCTTATGTGATTTTGAGTTATTTTTTTTTTTGGGGGGGGGGGGGCGGGAGAGAGAAATTCATAACATTTGCTGCCTAAATTGGGAGCCCAGCAGTGAGCTACTGCCAATAGAAAAAAATATTTTATCAGAGTAGCGTTAAGCAGGAGTAAGGCTCTGTACTTAGATATTCCATTTTGAAAAGCTTATTCCCCACAAAAAAAAAAAAAGTTCTTCTTTGAGATCTCAGTGAAGAGGAAAAGTTTGGAATGAGAATAGAACCCCACTTTTGCCTCTGAAATTATTGTATTGCATGTAAGTCTGTAGTATAGTTCATAATTAACTGAGAACAACAGTGATTTTGATTTGTTTTATTTAAACAAATAAATATATATATCATTGATATCATCTTTCTCCAGATGACTGTTAAAACACTAAAAAAGTGTGAAAGTTTTCTGTCAAAAACATCTCAGTCTGTGGAATTAAAATGTCAAAATAGAGATTCTGGGGCAATTTCACCACTCAAATGTTGAAAGCCTGAAGTGGAGTGATCAAAATTGTACTATCTTATAATATATACTTCCTCCTTGCATCACATTTGACTTGTAAAGCTTTCTCACTAGTCAAGTTCACCTAAAGGACTTGTTGGACTTAATGTGTCCTAGTATTAGGGGATAGCTGGTGATATTGACAAATGCCAACCAGAGTCCAGAATGAGGTGGAACCACCCAACTCATTTTCATCTATGACCTACAGCTATAGTAAGCATTAATTTGAATGGAGGTCTTGGAAATATAGTAGCTTGCTCATTACTTTCTGTTCCCTGTCACATCTATTCTCTGACCTACTGCCTCCATTCCTCTGTTTTACTCTCAGACCAGCTGCTGTTAACTGTTATATATATATTTTTTCTCTTTACCTCTTTTCACGCGAAGCTGTAATAGGCAGTTACTCTGTGCCCTGTATGATCTAAGGAAAGCTTGGGAAAGGGAGAGAAATACGCACACATATGTGTGTAGCACTGGGAGAAATTACAGGCTGAAAAATAAAGTACCATCTGCATTCCTTGTATGCTCTCAATTTGATTTGACGCAGAATTATCAAGCAAAGTTATCTGACCTGTGTGATGCAGAAGGAGTTATGTGAGGTCCCTTTTGGACTTAAAATCTATGAATCTATATCAGAAATGGAAAGCACAGGCTAGGTGACCTTCCCAGAGTCACAGCACATTTTGCTTTAGAATGTATTATCTGGCTACCAGTTTTACAAGAAACGGGTTATAATCAACCAGCTCAAAAAATAAAACAAAATACAATAAAAGAAGAAACTTGATACATTTTTAAAGGCAAAAAAGGTCGTTTGTAATGACTCATTAATCTTCAGACAGCGTTTGGATTTTTCAGTTTGTTGTTTTTTTCAATGCAGTTAAGTGCATTTTAAGTGGGGGTGGGGGATTTTTTAAATAATGTACTGGGAAAGATTAGCCCTGGTTTTTAGGCAAAGAATCTTAGCAGAGAGTGCCCTGTCAGACTTATTTTCTTCTTGTACCCAGGGAATAAAGAAATGGTTACTAGGACATGAGTGTCTTCCTCTTACTTGGCTGTAATTTAGTGATTTACAAGTAATGGCTGAACACATCTGTCAGATGTCACCGTAGCAGATACTTTCTGCTTGCAATGTGCAGGTCATAGCAGTGTGGGTCAGGCACCTTTAGCCTGTCCAGCCTGGCTTGAAAGTGTTTTTGTATGAACAATGTCAGTACCATGAGCCAGGAAGAGTTGGGACAGACCAGTCTGGGGTCTCTGGTGATAGAGTGGGGCTTTGCTCGGGATGACATGAGGAAGAGTTGCGTGGGAGGAAATGAAAGGGAAAAGGATGAATTCCTTCATTTGCTGCCTCCCTGAACGTAGAGCACTGGGAGGAGAGTGACGTGAAGAAACCCTTCTTCTTCTACAATTACTTTAAATCTTTACAACCTCCTTATTCCTCAAATGACAATTCTTCTCAAGCAACCGAGGCTCCAAGACTGAGGGGTCTTCCCAGACAGGGATGTAGGTAGCCTCGGTGGTGCTGTTCCATTTCCAAGTACACCCCCATGTAGGTTCAGAATCTGCCTCTTGTTAACACAAGATTTTGGTGAGATGTCTTTGGTGAAACGAAGATAGATAAAGACAACACTCAGCCCCTCTTTTCTAAGTCTATGCCCCACCCAAAAAACACAGTGTGCTATGTCAGAATTAAGACGTGAGTTTGGGCAAAGCAGTACTGTGGAAGGGATAGTTCAGCAAAGATGCCTTATGAATCCTAGCCAAGAGGGGCCTCAGTGAAACTCTCCAGATGACCTTGGAGCTCAATGGGTCTTAAAGAGTCAACCACTGTGGGGGTTGTAGCCGTATTGCTAACAGGACCTGTTGCACATGACGGAAGTAGAGATAGGGAATAACGGACGGAA
>JAWLRI010000948.1:554008-593529 GCA_034781795.1 Crypturellus tataupa | reverse complement strand
TGACCCTGAGGTGGATGGCCTCAGCATTCCCTCTATAACCACGGGCAACCACCACGGGTTGATAGCGAATCCGACAAACCACACTTTGATCTTTGCCTCACTTCAGGGCTCTGGCTCCACATGTACATCACTTTATTCTTAGGCTTTAGTGCAGAGTGAGGTACCAAGCTCCCTTTGCAAGGGATAAAAGCAGAGACAGTTTTCTTTATGATCAGTTCTCAAAGAGAGTGAAAACATGAACTAGTCCACACCAACTGACCAGGGTCCAGGGCTCAAGGGTTCATGTCCTGCCATAGATCACTGAGTCAGTAAAAGAATTTTCTTTATCTTCTTCTCTGTTTGTCTTGTTCAAGGCCATGATTTTGTTGCCTGTATCAATCTACTCACCTATCTGCTTTGCTTGTGGTTAAAGTTTCCAGTTTTGTTTTCCCACATAAAAGACAGTCCTCACCATGAATAGGAGATATTCTCTCATAGGGGGTGATGTATTATAAATATATATTACAGAATTCTACAGTATAATGTATTATTCTTGAAATTCTTGAAATACTTTTCAAATCTTTAAACTTCAACTGTAGTTAGGCAGTTGGTGACTGAAACTCAGTAGTACACATGAATATCCAGCATCCTCTATTAATGTCCCTTAATCCTCCCACCTTTTTTCACCACTCTCAGAAAAGCTCCTTCCTAAGCATAGAAAGTCAATAGTCAAGAGTAGATTTTGTGCGGGGCTGAAAAACCTGTGCTGTGCATTAAAAGATTCCAATGTAGCCAGGATACTGAACAGTAGAAAATGTTGAGGTTCTCCTCATGTGCTGCCCGCCTTGAACCCTGAAGCCTTTGCTGCCTTGGAAAGACATTATAAATTCAGATGATTATGTGCAGGGTTATGAAGACAGCCTGTTGCTCCCTATTGTTATTCTCATTTCCTGAAGAAATATCTTGGTAACAGACTGAAAAGACATATCTGATATTTAAATAAACATTCTGAAATCAAGCAAATCCCGCCAAAATGAACAATAATAAGGTTTTGTCGGTCTCGCATGAGTATTTCTTCCTTTTATGACATAAGCTTTTTAAAAATTTCTTTTCCAAATATATCCTGACCTCCATATAAAAAGCAAAACAAAATAAAACACTTTTTTCTAAAGCTTAGTTGTTTAATTTCCAGAGGACTAAGGATTCTATATGCTCAGGATGGTCTCCTAGTTTGGAAAGGACTCATATCTGCCCATTACGGCCCATAACTGCCCATTCTCTTTATGCAACAATTTCTATTCCCCTCTCCCCCGCAACCTACATACACATAATTTTGTTTTAAAAGATGAGCAGGACACCTGGAATACCAAATGTACCATGTCTGAATGAAGTAGTATCTACTCTTTCCAATGATCTTCAGAGTCTTCCTGACAACACCCATCTCAGAGGTAAACTCCAGATCTGCAACTTATATTCTCAATTCATTGTTGAGTATTACTTTTGCTGCAATCAGAAACGTTCCTCTGCTTGCATCAAAGATTATGCATTCAGGCAGAGACAGTCTGGGAGGTGATTTTCTCCCGAGTTTATTCACAACATGACTATGGATCATGACCATGGATCAGAGTAGTCAGGAACTCCTGGAATCACTCCTGTACATTAATTTCTTTTTCTTTATGCAAGGCCCTTCCCAAGAAGTCAGCACACAAAATAGTCTTCTCCCCATCTCCCTATTTATACAGCTTTAGTGGACTGTAATGACTGTACAATCCTTTTGTAATTAGAAAGCTCTTCATAATATGGAGAAGGAAAGTTAAGAGCAAGAGTAGGAGCCAGGAGATGGAAATCTAATATATATATTCTTACCAGGTTAAAAGAAAAAGAGGTAAATAAAATAACTCCATCATAACTTAGGCAGTGTTTGCTGAGATCCTTTATTTCAGGATCTTCCAAACCACTGTCGGCCCCAAAGAATTAGTAGAAGATACTTGTGCTAATAATATATATAAAGAATAAAATAGACAAAACAGCTTGGAGTTATATCTCCTCTGATGCATGCCTGCAGATTCTGGCAGCTTGTGATGGCGACATTTCTTGAACTGAAACTAACATTTCTTTGCATAGTATTTGATAGGCATACACAGAGTACATCTTTCTGAATTTGTCTACTGCCTCTTTTTTATTTTAAACCTTTTGTAGCCTCATTTTAATCGTTTGTAACCTCAAAGCATCCTGTGCTAACCATCCTCAATTTAACTTTGTGTTGCGTAACGATGGTCTTCATTTGATGTTGTTTCAAATCTGTTATCCAAGAGTATCTGTTTGATACCCTCTGACTTTTGTGTTTGGAGAGATTTGTAGTGTGTGCTTTCCTCTTTTCCAGTCTGAATATAACTCTACAGTCCTCTATGAAAAGACTCACACAGTTATCTTTTCCCCAAGTTTCAGAGGCTCAATTAAGAAGTAATTTTTTTTCTACAGTCCCCATCCCCAAACCAACCCTGGTCATCCTTTTCACCTTTCTGTTTTTTCTTTTTCCTATTTTTCCAGATTCTGCTATATCACCTTTTCAGATGCTGTGAGCAGAACTGCAAACAGCATGAAAATGTGGCTCCATCATGGGTATGCAGGAATATAATAGTGTTTCCTTTTTGTTCTTTCTTCCTTTCCTAATAGTTCTTGACTTCTTGACTATCCCTGAGCAAGGAGATGGCATTTGCAGGCAGATATCCACAATGAATCCCAGATTCTTTTCCTCTGCAGTAACAGGTAATTTAGAGTCCATCACTGTGAATAGTTAGGACTATATTTTCTTCTGGGTATTGTTTTATTTTTGCAAGACTAAATTTCACCTGCCATTTTCTTGCCCCATCACTCAGATTTGTGATTTTTTTTCTGTATCCCTATAGAGTCAGTTTTAGTTTTGGTGGCTACACAGAACAATTTAGGGTGTAACATAGCCATTTATTTCTACCTTTGCTTCCTTTGCAATTAACTAGACATAATTTGACAAGAGGAGCTTCTTTTCTACCCAGTCTAAGGAACTGAATAGGAGAAGATATTGGGAATAAACACCGAAAAAAAAACCCATAGAGATTACATTTATGGATAAGTCGGTTGATTTGTTTATGTTTGCACTCCCTTGCTACACGGTATTTTTTGTTAGTTGCTGTGTTCAGATCTGTGTTTTTTAATACTTTCATTAACGATCTGAAAAGGATCGGCAGAGGAGAGAGATGCAAAATGCAGCATGAAAAAAAAGGCTTTTCCTAACAGGCAAATAGGGTACTGCAACCTCTGGAAGTATTTAGTTCTTCCCTAAAATATAAACTCGTTCCAAGACTGCATCCTTGTGCCTCAGTTTCCCAGCTTTACACAAGGACTCCCAAGTTCCTGGGGACATATTGCTGCTGAAGCCATTGGGATGTAAATGCACTCGTTCTACATTTATAGGCCCAGCGTGTGTCTGGTTTTCATTTGTGCAAGTGCAGGGGATGATTTGGCCCTCGGAGTAGTGGAACAAACCCTCAATCAAGATAAGTAATGGCTGAGGCAGCTGCTTGAGTGGATCCATCATTATCACTCAAATATGCTCTGTGGATAAACAGAGGCCTTCAGTCCCTGGGGCTGTTAATCTGACACCTTTCATGGAGCACTAAAAGAATTCACTTAAAATTAAAAACAATGCACAGCTGTTTCAATGGATAAGTCATGCCATTTGCATGAGGATAATGGATAATCAATATACAATGGTGACACAAATTAAATGTGGATTAAACAGTCATTGTTCCACAGCTATGCTCTGTGTGATTTTTCCAGATATTGTGTGATAGCCCTGTATTTTCTGTTATTACTTTTAGAAAAATGCATTTTCTTGTTTTCGAAGATAGTGCTTCTTTATGAGCCACACTGGTACGGTATAAACAAATGAAAGCGTTAATCTCCCCTGTTTATCTGCTACATCAGAGGCTGCTGTTTGGAGCCTAGTTGAGATTGTAGGGGGGAAGGTATTTCCTCTCCTTAACTCTTGCAGTCCTCAACCTTTTTTGATGCAGAAGACTATGGAGATGGGTCAGTAATGGTGACAAGATGCTGAAATGTAGGGTATGATGAGTTTAGCTAAATTTAGCTCTCTTGAAAATTATCTCTTTTCAGATAGATTTTCTCTGTAGTTAACACGTATAGACACTAATCCTAAGAATAGGTGTAAGGCATGTGAAATGAATCATTC
The DNA here is from genome assembly GCA_034781795.1 of Crypturellus tataupa. NCBI lineage: Eukaryota > Metazoa > Chordata > Aves > Tinamiformes > Tinamidae > Crypturellus > Crypturellus tataupa. The sequence goes on along the minus strand of JAWLRI010000948.1, from coordinate 589,319 downwards.
CCTGGAGATGTCTCACTATCTCCACTGAGTTCAGAGAGAACCAAGACAGATTTGTTAGACTACATGACCTCATTTTGGGTGGCTGAAGTTCAGAGAAGTTAATCCTACCCTCATTTGTCCTATAAGATTTGTCCAGTAATACTGAAAATATATATATACCCTAATTTTCTGTTTACTCATTGCAATGACAATCAAGTACTTCAATATCTTGATCTGTATAACCCCACAATATTTAGCCAATGTTAGAAAGCAAAGTTACTTCCAAAGTAAAAGAGAGAGACCTAGCAATTTACTCAAAATTACAGATATTTTCTATGTCTGAAGGATAAATTAGGCCCAGTGAAGTTCTAAACTGAGAGAAGGTCATCCTCTTTAAGCTTCAGTGAAACGTGGACATCAGGCTGCTACATCCTTCTTTGAAAGAATTATATTCAGGTGGGCAAAATTTTAAGTAAATCCCAGAGGACAGGACATATCCGAAAAAAGCAAGCTGAAGGAAAAGTTATATACCAGACCAAAGGTGGAATTCAAACTCTGAATATAACTCTTAATCATTTCAGATAAGTCAAGCAAAAGCCATAATTAATAACAAAATGTAATAATGAACTTCTGTCTAATATACACTACCTAACTAACCTCAATTCAAATCAGTGACCTAGAAGTATTAAACTCCCTTTCCTATTACTAATCAGATGAAAGAAACATCCAGTGCTTACAGAAATGATCTTTTTTCATTTGTTTTACTGGGGCAAATTAAGCTCTTTTCAGTTCGGGTCATATTTATTCCTAAACAGAAATGATGCACTATTTTTTCTCAAAATATTTGTTGAGAGAAAAAGATTAAGAGTGTTAAAAGTCAGAAGAAGAAATTTTTGAAGAAATTTTTACTGGGTTCACAAAGTTCTTTATATTGGGGAAAAAAACATTTTGTAAAGTTTTCCTTCTCTTTCTGCTTAAGTAGTGTCATTTTTTTTTTCTTTTTTTTTCTTTTTTTTTTCCAAAAGGGAAGATTTCAGGCAAAGGGAGAGTCATCAATGTATTTTATTGTGGTGGTAGGTCTGTGAGCCCAAGGCTTGTCCTTCAGCCATTTTGCAAAGGTTTCCACTCATCCCTGCAACAGAGGAGTACTTGAACACAACTGTTTGCAATAAAAAGGCAGTCTGATATCCTTGAGGCTTGGGACTAACCTTAGACACAAACATTTTGTTCTTCATTTTCCTTTAAGTCAGTGGTGGAATTTGCATAAACTTCATGGCAAGTAGAGGAAGACCTACACTTTTTACTTTTAAATAGCCCACCAAATGTCTTTAAAATATGGGAACTTGCTTTGCTTTCCTGTTTACTTGTTTGATCTATGCTGTAAGAGGGATGATTTCATCTGTACTGCTACCAGCCATCTGAGCCGTTCACCATTCCCAAAGAATTTGGATGCAAATCGACATTGCGTTTTTGTAATATACTTATCTATGTGTTTGCTGGCAGGGGCGGAGAGAAATGCCAGTTATATAAGTGAGAAAACCTGTTTTACAAGTGAAAATCTGGAAGATTTAAATGAGTAAGATGTTAGGATACACATTTAAACCAAAGCCCTGATGATGTATCTGAATGCAGCAAATGCTTGCACATGCACGTGCACCTGGGTAACTAGGGAAGAGCTACTTGCGTGACTGAGGCTGATCACAGGTATAAGACTTTGTGTGACTGCTCCCTCATGTGGGAATACTAAAATTTCTGCAAGTGAAGAGGTAAGTACAAGTTCTAACAGAAGGTCACGTATTGTCAGTCACAAAACCAACTGTATGACACATCCTGCACAGCATACACCAATACTTAAGTGAAACTGCTCTTCCATGGATTAGAAGTGGTTGAATAGCGAAGATTCATTTTAAGCATCAGCTAGAACTTCAGCCCGTTGGAAAATCAGAGAGTTAAGATCATTGTCCATCTATTGTATATGGTTTTTAAAAAAAAGTTTCTGAAAAGGAGCAAAGATTTTAATTTTATTTATTTTTAATGATGTCTAGCTGTAACAGCAAGCTAATTAGAAATATTTAATGCAGGAAAACATCTGCAAGTTAAAATTGTTTTCGGCTTAAATCTTACATTTGCCAGTAGAGAAATGATATGTTAGACATGTTGCACTCTCTCTCAGTATGATAGCAACTAAAGTGGCTTAAAATTGGATTCATTTATAAAGCTGGACACCATTAATATCACCCCCTGCATGATAGTAATTCATTTCATTCTGGTTTGTCTGCACAGCGGTAGGGGCTATATTCCTTGTATTCAGATCACAGTCCTAATTAAGTATTCATTATAGAATACATATTTTTTTCATTTAAGACAGAATATCAAACATTCATGTCTGGTATTAACTTGTTTACCATTGGACTATTGTTTTATTAATAGCACTGCCACACATGTCAGTACTAACTTCAGGGTCAGAAATAAAGCTGGATTGACAGTAGACCCTCAAGTACAAACTTCTTGGGAGATTTGGGGAGAAAGGCCTATTTCCAGGTTTAAAATCTCTAGATGAGTATCAACATCTATAGTTTCATGTGAGGCAGTAAAACTTGGTGCAAATCTTTATTCTTGTTTCAATTTGAATGCACCTGAAATTTCAAGAGGAAAAGTGTGTTTGAGATTTATGGTATCCATTACAACTCTATGGCAGATATTTAGACTTGATTTGATTTCAGTCCTGAGCCTGCAGACCCCAGGCTGCATTTCTCATTCAGTTGGAATCTGCTGCTCTTCTGTTTTCATTTCACCCCCTGTCTGAACCAAAACTTGACCCAAACCTATGGGAGCTCCATACAGCTCTGGACATGGAGGGGCAACTCTGCAGGGCCCTCTCTGTTGTGCTGTGTGTTTCCCTCCTCTGCTGGTTCCTTGGTTCTCCTTGGCTTGACTAAAAACTTGACAAGCAAAATTGCATCTCACTTCAACCTTCCCAGCACATTTTGAAGGTCTCACATTCCCTCTGAGATTCCTCTACTCAAATAAGTCCATATGAATCACAATTCTGCACCCACAAATTCATCTCACCTAACATTAGAAATTTAAAAGGTGTGTTCATAATTCTGTGCTATTTATTTGAAGCTTTTTCAAATGTCAATTGAAAGAAAATTCTACAGGAAAATGCAGCTGATATGCTAAATTCATTTCATAAAGTGAGGTAAATCAAGGAATAATTCAGTTTCTCGAATAAAGGTATTTAATGTAATTAAAAATGTCTTGGAGTGTTTGAAATTTACCCATAAAGAATAGCTCTTGGAGGTCAGAATCACACTCCAGATACTTCAGTCTTCTTTTGGGAGCTGACTTCCAGGACATTGGATTTCTTTGTTCCACACACTGTTTTTTTATCCTAAGAGTTTTACAGGAACTGAGACCTGCTGAGGGAAACACATTCCTGTTTTCAGTGTTATGTTCAGTTTTTAGACTTTTGGTCTAAAATAGGACCAGAAAAAACAATTCGAGAAGGCAAATAATGCCATGGTCATCCTCAAGTTTAAGGTGAAGAAAAACAACAGAAATTTTAATATAAAAACTTTTTTATGTGAAACACCATTTGCACAAAGAGACATTTCTAATATTCTCAGAGGAATAAAATTGTAGAAATTATTTTCTGTAGAATATTAAAAAAAAGGAATAGATTTATTATTTGAATAAAAACTTCTTCAATTCTAGTTTGACAGCATATTTTCAAATAGAAAAAATATATTTGGGTTCCTCTTTAGGAAAAAAAAAAGAAAATCCTTGGGAGATTTCTGTCATATATTTGAAAAAAGTTAGTATAAAGAGAAGGTATAGAGTTTCTGGGATGATTCAAGTCACCCAAAATAGCAATAGTTGGAGTTATATGGAATTATTATTAAATCTTCACCTGGGAGAAGTTTTTGAGAGTCTTAAAAGAGGGACTATGGAAAGATTTGGAGCACTATTGTTTGGATTATTTAAAATTTATCTAAAAAAAGTACCAGAAAATACTTATAGTGAGAAGAAGGATAGAACACATAGCCTACGGTACATCTCTCTCCAGATAAGATTGTATTTTGTTGAAAAATAAAACCCCTGGAAACCTTTTTGATCAAAAGTAATCAAATGAAAAATGCTATTTCTTTGAAATTTTCAATTTAGTTTTAAGTTCAATTTTCCATCAGGATAGGAGTTTTAATGACAGAGCTGTTTTCCTGAGTGTTCCACAACAAGTTTCAGTCAAAAGGAAACAGAGATAAGTACAGACCTACTATTTATATTGTTTAAGTTAACCTAGTTTGTTTTGAATTAAACGGTTTGGAGAGCACAGATGAGAGGCATCATCAAACAAGGAGGAACTAATGAATGTCTAGGGGTCAGAAAAGGAGGATGTAGCCTCTTAATCTGCTAATGTGCCTACACCCAAGCTGCTGGCAGACCCTATGGGAAACATTCATCTGAACTAGTGCAGAGATCCACCGTGCAGATAACTCTGACCTAGTTACTGGAGGGTCCCTTTATAGTTAAGAGGATCATTCTTTCTGCCCTGAAATAGTTATGTAAAAGGGATTAGATAAATTGCATCCTAAAAGCTCCTACCACTCTCTGAGGAGTACAAGGAGAGCCCAAAGTGACTAGCTCAGAGGGACATGTAAATGTTTCATGTCTGCTGTTAGTCAAGATGAGTCCCAGAGTATGCTGCTCACTTCCCTGGAGTGACAACTAGAAGGCGCCTACATATTTACATCTGCTTAATGTAATTTTAAGACTGGGTTCAGCAGTAGGCCAGCAATCCTAGTGCAGAAGGATAATACTAATAAAAAAGCCTTCTTTTTCCATGCAGTGCAAACCACACAGCATGTAATGTCATCCTTGAGAAAGTAAGCAATATGTCAGGGTGCAAGTCAAATAGATATAAACACAACACAAGAAGGGTGTCATAGCCAGAAGGTTCACATATTTGGTGAGGGCACCACAGACAATCTCATTTTCCTCATTTGGAGGAGATGTGGCCCATGAATAGGGCTAGGGTTTTGCTATAGTGAAGACTGAAGAACTGAGCTCTGTCAGTGACAAGGAGTTAGCATATTTTATTACTCAGTTTGCTCATGTGTAAATTAGAGTTATCATTCTGAATAGTTCTGTGGTTCTCATTAGAGATGCAATTTTCGTCTTTTTTTTTCGGTGACTCATTTATTTGAGGGGACAAAAAAAAAAAAAAAAAAGAGAACTTAGAAGGGAATTAAAAACAGCCAACTGTGGTGTGGTAGAAATTATTCACAAATTGAAGTTAAATTCAGGAAATAATTTTGAACAGCAGTGGGTAGAAAAGAAAATGTCAGATATTTTCCTGCTTTTCAAGGCAGAGTCACAAGACATCACAGATTTCAGCTATAAAAATCAGAAAAAGATAATTGTATCTTGATTATATAACTTAATAATATTTAAATTTAACGTTTTCACTTTTAAGTTATTCTTTTGCTGGCTTAAATGGGATTCAAATTTGTGTATCTTTCAAGCTAAAAGAAATGTCCCACAGTCTCAATACAGCATATTCTAAGATGGAGATTTCTTAATGTCTGGATAAATATTCATTTTATAAAGAAATGTTTCTTTACCATTAGTTCAGGTAAGATATTTAGAATTATGATATTTTTAAAAATCTTTGTTGTATTAAAAAAAAAAAAAATCTTCTGTTATTACTGCTTATACACTATTATTATTTCCCATTTAGCTGAAAAAAAAAAAAACTTCTTAATCTTTACATCTTTGTCCACCATGGTCAGATGGCTTTGGCTTTTTTGTGATAATAACCATACATGGACAGAGTATAGGAATATTTATGTGCACAGAATTATATAATTTCCCAGTTAGATTTGTTTGCAGTGAAAAAAATGCACTCTTACATTTTTTTAAGAAATAAAATTCTAGGAGTACAGCCTGTTTTGGCTAGCCTGAAAGATTTCGGTTTGTTATAATATGTTTCTGTCTTACATAAAGAAATCAATTGAAAATCAAAAAGAATAAAAAAAAACAACAAAAACAAGCAAAAGCTTTTAAAAAACATAAAAATATAAAAGCTAAGTCTATTAAACTTTGGGTATTCTTTTCACTTCTTTATTGTAAAAGTAAAAGAAAATCGGAAAAATGGTCATGATTTTGAGAGGTACTTAGATGTTTTCCTGACTGTATTGTCTGTCAGTAGAAGTCAGCAGAAGTATCTTCTACCCAGTGCTATTCAGAAAGCATTTCTCAGTCTATCGCAAAGTATAGCAAGAGCTAGACATGGTCTGTATTATCCGCTCACTGCAGATAAAATCAGGGAGAGTAAAATCTTTGACATGTCCAGAAATAGCTACCCATGATGGAGAACTGAATGATCTTCTAGACAGCTTTCAGTAGCTTTATTTAATTTTTTTTAATATAATCAGGTACAAATTTTAAAATTAAAAGATGACCAGAATTGGTGAGAGAAAGTTGTCTAATATCAATGCCAAAATCACACCTAAAGCCTAGGGAAACAGGCAAAAAAAAAGTAGAAATTTGTGATAAAAACACTCTACTTCAGAGACCGTGTTCCTCAGACAAAGTGTTTGGGAATGCCAGCTCTTCAGCAGACAGACGTCCGCTCGGCGCTGAGTTTCTGACTCACCCAGCTGAGATCTGAGCTCCCTGGACCAGAAGCCGAGTTATCTCGAAATCTGATGTCGAGATGTTTTAGGCCTCCCTTCTTCCAGGAGCAAGAGCCAGGGGCAGCTTTTCAAGTCCCTGCTCACTTTCCAGGGCTCCGTGACGATGTGCTGCACTCCTACTACCCACAGCAGCAGATCAGGCTCAAACATAGCGCGAACCTTAGAGATCCCCTGTGATACTGGAAGGCCTCCTGCACGAATGGCAGAAGGGATTTTTTTTTTTCATGTCCTTGATCTGCGCCTTTAAACATGAGAGTGAGAAGAAAATTTTCAGGGCTATTCATTTATAACAGGCAGAATGAGCTAGAAAAATGTCCTAGTTATTGCAAACCTGTGAGAAAAGGATATGGTTTGAATATGACTGAATAAAAATGAGGGCACACAAACTCAGTGAAGAGAAGAGATGTTACAGTGCTTAGCAATAATGGTTACAGTCTCATTTTCTGACAAACTGGTATAGAATATAATCACAATGTGAGCTCCATAATTAAAGCAAAGATAGCAGTGACATTTTTATTGTATATTTCAACTGCTGAATAAGTTTTTTTTTTTCTTCTTTTTTTTTTTTAAACTCATACAGAAACTATTCATTTTTGCAGGCAGGAACAACCCAGCTAGTGGAACTCTTAATTGCATGCAGCTCTGTGCCAAGAAAAACTCCAATCCAGTGAGACTGTTTTGTTAAGTAGCAATGGTGAAACTCAAAAGGGTTGGTTTTGGAGTATGAATGTTTATCTACAAAAAATACATTCTGCAAAGCGCTTTCAGATAATCAGACTCTGTCCCATGCTCTGAATGGGATTTGGATCAGTCTGAAATTCAGCCAAAACATTGTGGGGTATTGTATTTTACTGTTTTGTTGAAACAAAACTAAATGCAGAAAATGGTGGAATCACAAAAAGCAAAAGAAACTGGAAGAACCATTTAACCAGAATTCAAAGATGATTGAATAAAACTAAAACATTACTTATCTGTTTTTAGTAGGAAACAGATTCTTTGAACCTTTGTGCATTCATTCCAGTACTTTGAAAAAAAAAAAAAAAAAAACTTTTCTAAGTGTTGAATTTATTCTCCAGCTTTCCATGGATAAACAGTGTGTTTAGTTTGCTATTTTTGCAGAATTATTTTTGCATACTTCAAGACTTTCAATTATTCTTTGTATTGCATTTCTAGATTCAAAGAGCACAATCTTTCTACTTGTGCTTCTTAGGTTATCTTTACCAGACCTGTATTTGCACAGCTTTTCTGGAGTCTTTACATACATCCAATATAACTCATCTCCTCCTCAAAAAAAAAAAACAAAAAACACTGATGATAATAAGCAGCAAACACTTTGGAAGAGCATAAGTGTCTGCCTCAGAAGAGGCATTTCAACTAGGTGGTAATGAAAACTGAAAAAAATCATAGTAAAGACAGATTAAATGGCTTACAAGATATTTTATGGAAAAGCTGTAGCAGAGGTGGAGAACATAATCCTGGGTTTCTAAATATCAAGGGTTTGTGGCAATGATTCATGTAAAGTTTTCACCAACTGGTGAAACATAGCTGAAAATCTATGTAGAGATCTCCAAGTTATTTTTAAGCTCTAGTGCATTGGAAACATTCTAGAAATAACTAAAATACCTTTTCGTTTGGTGTATTTTAGCCTTATTTTATTTTCTTTCTGAAAACAGGAAGCACCTATATGTTAAAAGATACAAATAAAAGTTGAGACTGTAAGCTGTTGTATGGCTACACAGCTCAACTCAGAGTGAAAATCAATTACTCTCACAAAAAAAAAAAAAGTGCAACAAACTTTTTAGCAGAGTATGTAACTTCAGTTTTGCTGTGGGAGATGTTTTCTCTGATATTTGAGACAGTTCTCATTTTATACGAACTACTTCTTTCCCTTAAACCCCTTGAGAAAATTCCCAATAAAAGGATAAATCTGTCACATGAATTGATTTACTGCACAGCAAGATCATGCTTTTAAAGATGTCTCTATTATAGGAAAATTAATTTCTAAAGCTACTTAACACAGTTCTAGTAAAAGCCCTCCACCCCAGGGAGTGCAATGAACAACAGTACCTGTGCAAGCACAGTGGGTAGGTTATCAGTCTGTGCTTTGTTTACTTTGCCCACAAAATATCTTCAGGTTACAGTGTGGAACATTTCGATGTAAAAATCTCAGAGTTGTCCCACATGCAATTCTGCTTTAATCTTTTTTTTGCTGTCCACTGTGGTTCAAGGAATCAACTGCTTTCATCTTTTTCATTTTGTTATTTTTTAATAAGTAAATAAATGTCTTGCAAATATTCTGGGATCTTGTATGACAATATATAAAGCTAAATTCACATTGCAGTTGAATTATATGAATTAAGGCCTTCTATTTAAATTATTTTAATTTACCTAGTGAGGCAATTCTGTTCTGATAAAGAAGGTTTTTGTAATATCCAGGCTGAACATTTCAAATCACAAGGCCACTATTGGAAAGAGTTTGACCCTGACTTCTTTAATACTCTTCTTTAAGTAGTTGTTAGGTTACCTTTCTATTGCCTTTTTTTTGTTGTTAGAAGACCTGTGAAGTGTGTCACTAAGTCTAAATTTCAAAAAAAAATGTAAATTAGGAAAAAAAAAAAAGGTGTATAAAAACATATGCAAGGAAAGAATTAGATCATAACTAACAGAAAATCAGTTATACTGGTCTTCATGGAGTCCTGCTGACTCTTCTTGACACGTATTTTCCATTTGAATGAGCTGCAACTTATCCCCAAAGATGAAACCAGAAAGTTCAGGAGATGAAATTTCCTACAGAAACTTTCCTAGTTGAGATGGTTTCAACGTAAGTATGAACTGCACAGCTTTTCCATAGATTTGCTTGTAGTGAAGAAAATTTGGCCAGTTCAGGGAACCATCGCTTTCTTGTCCCTATGGAGTCTCACACTGCTGAAGTATTTTTATTATTATTATTTTGTTGTTGTTGTTGTTTTTGTTTGTTTTTAAGTCAGTGCACATTTGTATCAAAAGAGCCTAGGTCCTTGGGTGTTTGTTCACTGGATGAACCTCCATGGCCCATGTGTGTGCATTCAGGACCTTGCTACTATTAGATGCTTATTGTCCTTACATTCTTTGAACTATTCAAACCACAAGTATCACATGGGTAGCAAAAGGCATTCAAAGTGACATTGATATAAACCTATCCACTTCTGTACAATTGTACAACAGATTAATCAGACCAGCAATTTTTCCATAGCTATTAACAACCAGAAGTGATATATTGTTGCTGGCTAGTGGGAACCTTATCTCCAGAATGTCAACAACATGTTTTGTATAATGATTTAAAAATATAGTCAGTGTTTTTTTGCTCTATGTTAATCCTTGTTATATTAATAAAGTATGTTTCCACTGCTGTTAAATTAGCGGTACTTAGTGGTTTGTTTAATAAAATATGCTTTGCTGTGCTGGTTTTATGGACAAAGTAATAAACTACAGTCTCCAAAAGCAGTTTAATGCAATACAAGACATACCTTTACAAGTTTCCAGTTAGATTCTAGTGGAAAATAATAAAGTATAGATTATTTTTAGATTAAAGCCCATAAATTAGACAATAGACATTTTGAAAAAGATAGTGCTTTTGATAATTGCATTCAGGCGCTATTTTCATATTCTGCCCTACATGTGCAAGATATTCACTTGTCATTTATGAGAAGAAAGAAAGAATATAGATATATATAATGCACCAAAATCTACAGAAATTGTTAATCTTCTGTGATTAAAGTCTCAATGAATTGTTAAGTCCCCTCCTCTCCCCATTCCTGAGGCAGAATGAGAGAAAAGATTTCACCTTGCTCATGACTTCCATTGCTTTTTCCACCTGTGAAAATGATATGGAAAAGAGAGAGAGAGAGAGAGAGAGAGAGAAAGATATTTTTTTTTCCCAGATTTTTTACAAATTTTAATCTCCTAAGATTAAGAAAATTTTGCCAAGGAATAAATCTGTTCCTATATGGAAGATTAATGCTTCTTAAGAAAGTGAAAAGATAGTGATTCAAAGAAAACGATGGCTCTAAACTAGGTCTTGATTGAAAATGAATACCTCACTATTTTTATCTAAACTCTTAAGATTAGTTTTGTGATTAGACTCCTAAAGTAGTATTTAAGGACATGAATAAACATATCCCATTTATTTGGGATGCAGCTTTCAGGTCCTAACTAAAATAATACCAAGGTGGACTTCAGGCAGATTGATTTTAGGCATTTACGTGCTTCTCATCTTCTCTGGTCAATCGAGAATAACATCTCTCCCTGGAACATTACATCATACTATAGGGGAGATACGTATGGTAAGAAATATGAATCATGTTTTCAAAACATCTGTCACTCTCCACTGTCTATCTACTTGTCTACCAAGTTTCTTAAACAACTAACTTTGAGAGGTTGCTTAACTAGGATCTTTTTAAGGTTAGGTAAGATGAATATCTCCGTTAATGCTTGTAAAATACATATACCCTTAAAAGCCATTGTAGACTCCTAAGGGATTTAAGTGTGTTTCAGTGAAATTCTCATATGCAACTTTATTGATTTTAGTGCACTTAATCAATACCTTAAGCTAATTTTGTGAAAATATATAAGTATATATGTATATACCTGTGTGAGTGTGTGTTTATGTATGTGTATTTCCTTATTTCACTCACTGAATTGGAACATTTGACCTTTCTCTAGCTTTTATTTGTAAAATCAGATCATCATCTCAGAATTAATAAATACAGCCTAGAGTTTTGAGTTATGACACATGGGATAATCCGTCCAAACAAAAAGTGTTGTTAACAAGAAATCAGTGAATACAAATGAGAACTTCCAGTTTGTGCTTAAAATGGACAACAGAATAAGAATGCGACACGTGAATAATTTTATGACTGAACATTCACATCTACCTCTCTTCATTCAGAATTTTGCAAACATTAGAAATGAACTGATGTCATGAATTTAGGTGCTTTTTAAAAATCAGTGCCCAGCAGCAGGCTGGCTTTACTTAGGCTTCAGAGTTTTGAATCACCTTTTATATGGACACAGAGTAACCAGTCTAACGGTTTCTAAATTTCTGGAACTGCTTCATTAACAAGGTCTTGTCCTTCACAAGCAAACCCTGGTGCCCAGTGGATTGGTTGTTTCTCTGAAATAGAGCAGATATGAGGATAGGCCTTTTAAGAAGGGGAAAAAAGATTTGGAGATTAGGTTAACAATGTACTATAAACATGTTTTAATCACTGGATTATTAGACAGAAAAGATTACAGGCCTTTTACACATTTTACAGTGCTTTAATGTGAGTTAGATAATGAACAAGATTTAAGAGATTCTGGACAGCCCAGAAGCAAACATCAAGTAGTAGCTTCACAATAGATATAACCTGAAGAGGAAATGAGATGTCTTTTTTAGAATAGGACAGGAGGTGTGAGGACCTATATTCTGTGTTTAAGCATGATGGTATTGTCTAAAAATAATAGTATTTAAGGAGGTTTTACACAGGTTAACAACTTCATTCTAAATTTCATTTTTTAATCGTATCAGTGTTAGATCTTTTTGAAATGCTGAGGGCAAACCAATTACTGTAACATTAATAAGATTTATGAATAATTACTGTTTCTTCAGGTATAGAATTCATGGAATGCTGAGAAATATAAAGTATCTGTCTAAGCTAGAAATTCAGTAGAAGTGTGAAATTAGAGCTATGTTATGATGGACTTTGCAATTAGCTTTGCAGCAGTACTAAACTTCGTACTAAATGACACCCAAACTGCAGCAGTCTGAAAGCCAGCCAGCCAACAGGATTTCCCTTCAAAAACATGCCTCTGTCAGGCAAACTAAATAATATTTCATGCAAGACTGGTACATGATGAAAATGCACAATTAAATAAAGGAAATAAGATTGTTACAACACCAACTGCTACCTGAATGGTGCATTTGCGTTACATATTTCTTCAGTAAAACAGAGGTAAAAGCTGAGGTCTTTGTCCAGAGATAGAGGTCAGTTTTCAGGAGAAACATTCAAAAGATATCCCAATTTGCATCCCAATGCAAACCATGAAGTTTATTAATTAAGATTTTGGCAAAAAAATAGCCAATTTTGAGAAGGATTTTGCAAAATATATCTTTATTTCTTTCCTCCTTGAATTTTACTTTCAATTTTGTGAACAGACACCTAACCCTAATCATTGCTGAAGCAAACTAGGCTTATTACTCTTTCTAAATGTCTCTAGCAGTAAAATATGATCTCAAAGTTATCTGAGAAGCTTTGAAAACTCTTTTTCTTAGGGATCAGTGAAGTGTGAAACTCTTTATGAAAGGGTGTCTGGAGGTGCTTGTAGTATTCCATACATGCTACTAATGCCTTATTTGTAAAGAAATAAGAAGAAAATTAGAATTCTGATAACAGTTACATATATTATAAGCACTAGCAGGACATTTAAAGGCCTGTGTTGTTGGTTTTGGTTCTCTGCCGAAAAGTTTAGCTAGATTTGTTTTATGTTGTCCCTTTGAAACTCAGATCCATCAAGAAGATTTTCATTGATTTCATTTTCTTTGCACTTTACCACCATCAGCTGTATTGATAGAACAGCTGCGTATAGCTCCAAATAACTGCTGCAATAAAGCAGCAGAAAAATACATTTTGCTTCATCTAAAACTTCTCTCTCCAGTCGTGTTTCTCAATATCTAAACCTAGCTTCTATGTAAGATGATCTCAGTGACTTTGGGGGGAAATTCCAATTATCAGTCTGGGAGAGAGCAGCGGCTGGAAGAAAGAAAGAGGTGGTGTAGTGAGAGAAATACTCTGCTTCTTTCCTGAATAAAACAGATCAAACTGTAGAAGATTCATTCTCAGTTGTGAATGCAGGCAATGGACTCATTTCATTTAAGTCTCTTATTCTAGTGTTAAAAGTTCCTCAGGGTCTGCCTGCCCCGGGATGTGATCCTGGACCTCGAAGAGCAGAGGGAAGCTGGGGGACCTTCTGTGCTGGTAGCAATCACAGCTCCCAACTTCACAAGCAGCAACTCTGGAAGTGCTAGTATGGTTGGTTATAGCACAGATATTTTCCGGACCCAGATTAATGAAGATCGGGTGGTCAATCACTACCTCATTATCTTTGCAATACATCGTATTTTACTGTGTGCGCACGCTCTGCACAAACTTCCCTGGGTACAGCAGGAGACATCTGAAAATCTCACTTCAATCTGCAATGATAGAGAAGCAAAATAACTCTGATACTTACCTGGAAAAGGATTTAAATGGAGTGTTGGCAAGGCATAGAGTGGGAGCCAAATCCTTGGGAAACTTGCCCATCACTTGGGATGTTGTATAATGTGCTTATTCCTGGGAGAAAATTTGTAACTTTAAATGTAGAGGCGAGTTCTTACATACTTCTATATATGAAACATAATCATGTTTCTTGTGAACATGATAAATGGGAGTCCCAAGTCACTAAATCTAAAACTTAGAATGCAATAGTATATTCTATATTTAAACAGTGCCTAAATACCTATGAGAACCACCCTTTTGTGACATTTCCTTTCAGTAAAACCTCTGCTCACAGACACACTTTAGTAGGTGCTAGAAGCGGTGAATTGAGTTTTTGAAGTGTTAAGAAAGGTGTATCATTCAAATTAATGAGACTCTATATCATTTAAATTAATGAAATTTTTGGCCAGGTCATGGGAAACAAGCTGTTTAGGGCCCTAAGAATGGATGTAGAAGACTGCCTTTGACCATGCACAAAAAAAAAGGGAAGGAAAAAAATCTGTAGCCCAGGTTCCTTAGGATTCTATTAGTTGTTTTTCATATTTATGTAAAAAAACTCCCAGATACTTACAGTTTTAACAAAATGTCACAACTTTTAGAACAAATTGTAGCATGTCTGACAGTTTGTTCAGACAATACATTGCTAGTTTACTATTCATATGCTCATTCCTTTTTTTTAATGATAAGAGGTTCAGTTGTCAAATTAATGAACAATACATCACCCCATGACTTAGATGAATGCTACATAGTATGAATAGCAAATAGTTGAAGTGAACTGTTCATAAGAAAGGCCTAAATGAAAAGAAAAAAGTATCCAATTACTCATTCTAATAATTATAATTATAGGCCTGACATGGAAGTACGATTGATTTGTGACTTGTTCACACACACACAAACTTTAAATCATAATACAGCCATCCAGGTACTAAAATGATATGGATTAAACAAACAGATAAATAAAAAGAATATCAAAAAATCATAAAAAAATTATGTGTCATAAATACTTCAGCAAACTCAGTTACTTTCTCAGGATCATCTATGATTAAAGACAATCTGAACCTCTAAGTTCTCAGAGTGTTCTAGAAGATGCCTCCTCTGAAGGCAGCTATAGCAAAAAGGAGAAATTATCCTTCTCTTGGTTCACTTGTTTCAGATATGGTCCCAAATGCATACATTCTTCTCCTCAAGGAAATGCAATAATAAGTATCCCACTTAGCATGAAAGTCATCATGCTAATGAGATGATGTCATGTTTGTTAAAAGATGATTATTCCAAGGACTATGTTAATTCATTCAGCAATCCTCCTGTGAACAGTGTGTGGTGGCCGCCCTTTTGGTTGTACAGCAGTGATTTAACCAAGTACAACCAAAGCTAAACACCTGATTGGTTGCACCACGACCTAAAGTTACACTGCTGGGGATGTAACAAGGCACGTCCACTGTAGGTCATCAAAGAGTGTGATCTGTGGCTAGAATTGATGAACACTTGGTTAATCACTCCAGTAAGAATTTCTAATATTTTGAAGGATTCTTTTCCATGCAGAATTTGAACAAGAATCAAAGACTGAAAAAGGGAAGGAAAAAAAAGTGCAATTTTTTAAAAAATATATAAAAAAGAAATATCATAAACATTTTTTCCTGATATTTTCTCTAATTTATATATTTAGATGGCTTTCTGTCTCCTCTTAGATATAAAGTTAATGATAAATGCATATGTACTCCTAAGAAAAGGAATGAACTGAAATACATTCTTGCAATTTCTACTCCTTTTCCTCCAACATTTCTGGGGAAATGTCCCAAGAAAGAAAGAAACTGTTCTTCCTTTTGAAAAGAATCATAATTCATAATAAAACAAAAAGGTTTCTATGAAAAAAAAGTCCAGCTCTATCTGGAAGATTCGCTGTAGCTATTCAGTGAGTTACATAAACATCTAACAAAGTTTTAGTGCTGAAAAAATAATTAGATATTTTCTGAAGTCTGAGGAATCTCAGTTTGAGTAGAGTAATCATGCAGTTAATCAATATCTGTTTCTTCTCTCTAATCAATCTGTGTCCTGAGTAGTTTAGTAGATATTATAGACAGGGAACTCTTCCCCTTAAAATCCTCTTAACAGGAGGACATTGGAATTACAATGAGAAAGTAGAGTTGGTTGCAGGATATTTTACTCAGATTTGATTCCCTCTTTTGCAGCTCAGAAAAGGTGAAATAGTTGCATACCCATCAGAGCTGGAGATACAATAGAATTACTCTGTATTTGAATCAAAGTGAATGAGAATTAAACTGGACTCTTAGTCTTTATATTCAGCTATAAAAATGCCAAACCTACAGAATGTACAGTATGATTTGCTGTAACTACTGAATAGTAATTTCTTCCAATGCTTATACAGTGCATTTCTTCCTAAACTGTTGAAGAAGAATATTATTAAAAAGGGGGAGGAAAAAAAAAATACTCTCATCTCTCAACCTTCTCATTAGTGGCTAATGACATTCATTCCACTGTGTCAATGTGTTAACTTAGGACTTTTCTTTCACAGTTTCCTGTGTTATTTTGTGCTTTCAGGTTGAAGCAAATGGCAAAAAACATTCAGTCTGAGAGGTAAAGAGAACATAGTGCCTTGGATAATCTTAGTATTTTGATACCTTGGTCTTTTGGGTATAGAATTGGAGGACAACATTGGGAGGACACCAAAAAAAAAACAACCAACCAAAAAAAAAAAACCACCGCACTGATAATTTCAGACTGTCTTGCACAATACTGCTGCCTTAGCCTCTCATTTAGAGCTGTGGTGGAGCTCAGTAAAGCTTGGAACTGGAGATCCTGCGTCCCAGAAGCTGCTCTGCCTCTTCTACTACTTCATGATGGTTATTATTCTGCTAGTAGGTCTTACACATTTCCTGATCCAATCAGCCTGCAACCTGGAGCAGGTTCCTTCCTCACACAGGGGAATGAGTTGGCATGCAAAAATAGACATCTAAATTGAGATACCTAACTTTGTATTTAGACATATGAGGTTATATCTAATTGAGATGTTTAAAGTAGGAGCATAATTGCTTGTTTTGGCCAGTGAGGAGAAAAATGTCCTCCAGAAGGTACTCATCTTGCCCTCCTTTCAATTATAGAACAGAGTGAATCACTCTTAGGAAATGCCCATCAGGGCCTGTTCCTTCCATGGTATGAATTAACTAGCAATGGCTAGAAATGATCAACAGGAAGGAAAATTAAATGAAAAAGAAAAAGCAAGAGGTCTAAAAACTATTTTCCCAAACTGAATTTTCTAATCTGCCCGATGAAAATCATTCCTGTGAGGACTGTAGTTGCCAAGATTCAGGCCCATAGCCACAAATGGAGCATTAATTCTGCTTTATCTGCCTGCTAAGTCTCATAATATATTATGTTTTCTTCCAAAACAACGAACCACTATATTGGTCTGAAAATTATATGTAGAAATTGATTGCTCTAAATTAATGGATGTGTATAGTCAGAATTACTGGGATAGTTTCAGTAAATTTTTGGTGACCAATGAGGAAGCAAAAGTGTGTCAGTGCCCACTCAGTCAGTCAGACAAGTACAATAGTAATAAACAAGTTGACAAACTTAAAACAAACAGCAAAAAGCATGTTCCTCGCTTGAAGCAAAATGATACATTTACGAACTAGTGAAAGCAAAAGATTCAGTATTAGATTTTTTTCTTTGACTTCCCTTTTACTTGCCCAATTACCATTTAATTTTGTTTCTTTGTTTCTTGATTCTGAATGTAACAACAGCATGAAACTTTTTTTTTTTTTTTTTTTTAAATATTTCTCACTTGGCTGGAAGTAAAGTAAATAAATTCTTGAAAAAGCAGAGTTGCACCTATGTGATTAGAAACTTTCAAGCTCTGTTTAATAGACCAAAATCTGGGTCTTCACTTGACTGACTAGTGCAAATAACACCAGCTCACATCAGCCGAGTATCAAACACTAAAACTGAAGAATGAACAATGTTTTAGACTTTTGTGCTTAAACTTTTTGAACTTTAAACTTACCAAATTTAATATATTATCATAAATTTGAGGTCTTCTAACATCAGCTAAATATCAACCATTTCATACTGGAGAGGATATGTGAAACCCCATTAATTTGTTTTTAATAAATCAGGGCTTATCCCCTACTTTGAAAAATTATTAGTGACCCTTGATGTGGATGGCAGTATCCAAGGGAGCTTTTCATAATGAAAAAAAAAAAAAAAAAAAAAAAAAAAGACTTGAAATGATAAAATCGACTTTAGGAACAGCTTGATCCCAGTTCAGACTGAAAGACTGAACAGACTGAAAAGAGGATATACAAGGATTGCTAGCACTGCAGCCTCTTTTGCTTTACAAAAAGACTATTCATTTTGGAAGAAAGAAAGGGCTCCCACCATGGGATGAAGGTAAAGCAAACAAGTTTGGCAGGTTCAATGCACAAGACAGACATGACTGGAAAGATCAAGGATTCAAATGCCCAGAGTGTATACTCTGATAAAAGTGTATAAATAAAGTATAGGCAGCTGAACAGAGAAGCTATGGACTAATAAAAAACCCTCAATAAAATTATTAACTGTCCTTGATAATAAAGCGAAGTACAGATTACACCCTATTTGCAAGTATGAGTTACTCTTTATTGGCTGCATTTAACAATAAGTTCCTTGTCTCAGTTATACACTTTAAAAATTAACTGTGTACACTCAATTTCCTCTATTCAGCTGTTGTCAGTGCACCACTGCTGTACGAGACACCTGTTTATAGTCAAATGTCCATCTTACCAAGAGCTTTAAGGTCACATGGTTATATTTTTTAATAGAAATTCTGAGAAGAATATGAAACAAACTCAGATCTCTTTTAATAAAAATGATCTACATTCAAATGTAAGTCTGGCAGCTTCCAGCTAAACGAATAAAAGCAAAAAAAAGGAGCTAGACTAAAGGATAGAAAGAAATATGGAAGAAAAAAAAAGAAAATAGTGAAATATTAGAGAGGAAAGAGTTAAAAAAAAAAAAGAAAGAAATATTTGAATCTGACTATTCGATCATCTATTTTAGTAAATATCTAAGTCACTGTATTGAGTCACCTAACGGGGATAGGGGTAAGGTATGAAGAAAGGCAGTTACAAATAATAGAAGGATTCATTGAAAATAATTGCTTATTAAATTATATAAGCTTTTTTTTTTTTTTTTTTTTTTCCCCACAATCCCTGGATATAAACACAAAAAGTACAAAGAGTGCAAAGAGCACCATGAGGTAAAAAAAACACAAAGGAAAAAACCTCCTATAATTTAGCGTGTGATGCTAATCTGAGCAAATAGAAAAGCACCTCAATGGTCCATCTGCATAGGAGGAGCTTGTGTCTAGTCTCCCTGAACTGAGCAAGTGATTACATGGCCTGCGTTGGACGCAGGACTGGCAGAAAGTGATCTATGATCTGTACTTTGTGAGAGCTCAAAGCAGAGATTAGAGAAAACTTTTCTGTACTTGCTTTCTACGAATGCAGGTCTGAAGCACAGATCCTAATGGAAACTAAGTGAAAATATTCAGTCTATTGGCTTCACTTGTATTTCCATAGTCTCGCACCATTTTACCCATCTAAAGCAACTTTCTCACTGTTGTCATTTGAAACTTATAAAGCGCAAGTGCGTATACATAGCCACAAATACATTCTGGCTGGAGATAAAGATTCAAAACCTTCAGATAAGACAGTTTCTGCAGCACCTTTCCAATGAAAATCATGGAGGCCCAGGAAACTTCTCTAGGTCCATGGTGAGCTGATATCTGCATGAGCAAGCACTGTCTTAGCACATTCAGGTCAAAACTCATGCTGGGAAAAGCACATTTGTGTAAGCGGTTTGGAAAAGGAAATGCCCACTTAGGTCACTGGTCACTTTCCCTTCCTCTCTGTGCAGCTGGCTGTCTCCATGGCTCTCTATTTACACTCAGGGTTTCAGTGGGCTAGGTCTACCAGCCTTGAATCCAGTCCTGATCCTATTGTATGCTTTCACAATGGGGTAGAGGGATAAAGTATTGGCACAGAAAGGGTTAATCCTGAAAGACTACTAGGGGAAAAAAATGTGTAGAGTGGGAAATTAGTCAGCAGAGACCTGACAAAGTGCTTCCTACACATGCTGTTCTGTCAGGCTGCACAGCTTCTTCTGCTTCAGAGGTAATTACATAGATTTTCTGTCTTGTACTTGCAAAAACACAGCACAGCACTCCACCACTGCTTGTAGCTCAGTGCTTCAGGGCTCCAGCTGCATGGGGCTGGAAAATGTTTACACAATTTCTTTTAAGATTTTTAAAACCACAATAAGAGATGCGGCTAACTCTTCATGTGAGGGGAGAACAGAAGGGTCCCTTCTGAAGCTGGGCTTGGGTAGAGGGAAGGACTTCTAGATAAGGGAATATAATTCTTTCCTTCTCAAGAAAACTACTTCTGTTATACTTTAAACCATCCTTTTGATGAATACTATAATAAAAGAACTCAGAAGAGTTCGGATCCCGATCAGAATTTCAAATTTCCATTGTTTCAAATACAGAATCCTGAATTTAAAGTCATTGCTACCTTTTTTCATAGTTTTCTGAGCTCCATTAACAAATATCTTCACTCATTTTGATTTGACAAATACAAATATTGAATATATATATATATATAGTCAGTGTAGAGTCAATATGTTTATGCACAAAAATACTATGCATTAATATGTGTATTGCTCCTCACCCCCCATTATTTTGTTTCAATTATGTGCTTTGTTAATGAAAATATTAAGATGGTCACTTAAAATGATTTTTAAATGCCCACTTCCAATATGTGTTTTCAATAGGTTTACCGACAGACTAAATATCCAATGTGTTTTGAAGTAACACTTTTTTATACTGAAGTATGAACCTAAGTCGTTATTTCTAAGAGAATATCTTCACTGAAGAAGGTATTGTAGCTTGTAGTGCTAATATCTTCACTGACAAATGCAATATAACACCTTTCAGTGTGTGCACAAGGCATGCACAATCATGAAAATCATAGAAAAAAAATCAGGATGAAGCGAGTTCAAAGAATCTACCTCAAGATAGCAGCAATGCCATTTCACATGTTCATGAGATATGCTTGTATAATCTCTTCAAAGGACCATTTATGACAGTGTTTCACTTTCTTGTCCATTATGAAGTTATTTCTGTTGCTTTTGCTAAAGTCCATTTCAGTAATTCAAGGAAATTGCCCCTACCCATAATGTAGTGTAGGTACACCTTTCTCTGTACCACTGTCTTCTGAATAATTGAAATGTGCCTCTTTCTTCCTGAATTTTTCTCTTCCTTAGACTAAACAGCCTCTCTATTTTCCATACTTGTCAAGCTTTGCAGGCTTTTGAATATTCTCACAATCCTTAGAAATCTCTACTTGAACCAGTGCTGCAACATTTTGATGAAACCAATGAACTGGAGTGTAGGTTTAAAAGATAGAAACTGAAGGGAATTGGTATTTTGTATTTTGTAGTAATAGAGAAAGATTAAATTTCTTGACTACCTGAATAAAAACTGAGCAAGTCATTGGCTTTACAGTGATATCATAACCATGACTCTAACTGTATGTCATGATCATAATTTCAGTCTGCTTTGCTACTTGATATCCAACACTAGAGGAAGGGTCTTGCAACTAATTGTACTACAAATTCTAAAGTAATGCAACCATCCCTTTTTCAGTGCTTAGAATGGTCACTTCATTCTTTAATTTATATCATATTCTTTTTCATCACTATTGTGACTTAGGTATCCTTCTTATATCCTTCTATTTATCATTTACACAGATACTTGGCTCCTGAATAATTTCTCTTTTCATTGCTACAAATGCAGATATGAAGAAAAGGGAGGGAAAATTGAAAATGAAAAAAAAAAGAAAAGGACAAAAGAAAAATGCTACTGAAGGAGAAAGGTGAAGGCCAGACACCAGACACTTAGAAAATGTTAGCTGATTTGAACAGGAACAGTACAAGGCACAATGGAGGATCAAAACAAGGCTTGATATTTTTGCAGGAGTTATTTCTCACCTTTTTTCAGGTGAAAAGATTTTAGACTTAGATTTTACTGTGTAGGCAGAAGGTGAGAAGCTGACATAATAACTTCACCTCAGTAAATGCTTGGAAAGATCTTCTTTAAAGCAAGCACTGAGAATTAGGTAGTATATGAGATAATGTCAGTAGAGAGATGTGCGTATTTGATAACCTAGAAATAAAGGCAACTAATTAGATGAAATTAATTTGCATTTTGATTGGTTAATAATACTTCACCTCTAAATTGAGAGGAGGGATATATTTGCTGTATTTTTTTTACAGAATGCATTTGTTAGGGGAATTAGACATTTAATTCGAAAAGTAAGAAATCATAGAAGCATAGGGAGGAGAAAAAGAGGAAAGATGCACCCTCTGCCACTACAGATAAGATAATAATTATATATGAATCTAGTTCCTAGAACAGCTGAGGAAATCATAGTCTGTAATGATAAATGATAGTCTAGGTGGATGTGTCAAATCAATAACCAGTGAAAGAGAAAACAGAAGAGGAAAAAACAAAAACTATTTAATAGAAAAACAATCTTTATCCTTCAGTAAGAAAATGGTAATTTTAATGGCCCAGTCTTCAGAGTTCAAGTCCTGGTTACCTGAAGAAAAGCTGTGGCCATAGATACTTAAAGAGCCTCTAGAAAAGGTGACTGGGAAATAAAATATTCAGTTCAAATGGGAACAACTTCAAGCTCAAATTTTCCTTTCTCTTATCTTTATAGGGTATAGGCCTAGATTGGATTGTTCTGTGGTTGAAATTTGATGTCAGCGAATATTGGACTTGTGCTGTTACTCCTTGTCATTACAGCTGGGTTTTATTGCTAAAATTGCAAACCTGTTCTTTCTGTTCTGCATTTTGTCCTTTGGTTTCATCATTCTACTTGAACCAGGAAGGTATTCAAAATGCTATCTGAGCAAGGCATATTCATTTGCTGAAAGTGTATTGTCAAGTCAAGTCAGTTTAAAAGTCACCATCCCAGCCACTGCTGACAAAATAAAATTCATTTGTTTTGTTGAAAGAAATTTAATAATTTCCATCACAAATTTTGGACAAGAAGTAGAATACTGATGAATGATGAGTATGTGAAAATGTTGTGCTGTACTGCAGAGCATAGTGCCTGCACAGAGGTTTACTTTCACATAAGCTTTGATAGTTTCTCTTCATGAAAGCCAGCAGAGCAGGCATTAGAAATCAGATTTTATTCTCAAACTCAGTGATTTTTAGGATAAAGAAGATCCCTTTCTGATGGATGTCTACCTCAGACTGCTTGGAAGATGAAAGTCTGGTTTAGCATGATCTTAAGTGCAATTCCTACAAGACAATTACAATCACACAGAACATCAGCTCAATTATCATTAATTGGCTGTCTTGCCATAGTTCAAAGGGTAAGGGGTCATAGAGATCAGCAGCATCTTGGAAAATTTATAATCTGGTAAAAACAAAATAAAAGAACTCTCCCCCATTACCAATCCAAAATCTTTGTTTGTTTACAATGAGATTTTCTAAAATAGAATTAGCCATTCTCTTCAGGCTTGTTTAGTTGCTTACTTTTGAGAAGGAGAAGAAAAGAAATAAGGAATGGATTAGAGAAAAGGACAAAATTTAGACTTTCTGGTCATCTGTTCTCCCAAACTGTTACAAGAAATGCTTCACAGAAGCTTAGTTTGAACTCAAAGATGCAGCATCCTGAGATATTCCTGGAATGGGTTAAGCATTCCTGGATAGGTTAAGTAGCATTACTACTATTTATCTACTTTTATTTCTTTGTCTTACATAAAATTTTGTGTGTCTGACCAAAATTAGGTGCTTCCTCTAACACTCATATGCAAGACAGATACCAAATCAGAGGAGAACAAGGTGAAGAGTCATGTCAAAACCGACACACCGGATCAGCACAGAGCACAGGGAGGCTGTGTCTTTTCCTTGAGGTTCCAGTCCACTGTTTTGACCATTGAATAGAATTTCTAGCATTCATTTCTTTCTAGCCATATGTTACAGAAGAAAAAATAATAGCTGAAAAATGGGAATAAAAAAAGAGAAAAATAAATCCACTTGGAAAATTACTTGCTTTTCACACTCCTGAAGAGGGTATCACTCACAGGGACTATTTTTATTTATTTATTTATTTATTTATTTATTTATGTTATTTAGTTAGTTAGTTAGTTTATTTGACAGAATCTATTTCAAATCCTGAATGTTATTGGAATAGCTTGAATAGAAGCTTCTGAGAAAAAAGTGACACAAAACAGTATAAAAAGATCTCTCACTCTCTTTTTTTTTCCGAAGAAAAATAAAGGATGTTGGAGTTGTTCAGTTTTGTTTTCCTACTAAGATTCCATGTCCTATTACTTCAATTTGTTGCTCAGAAGGAAAAAAAGAAGACATATCTAAAGAAATATTGATTTCAGTATATTTTCAATTCAAATAAACAGTCTTCTTTCCACAATGAAATTCATAAAAGAAATAAAAATGACATTTTTTTTTTCTCTCCCCTTTCCTTCTTTTATTTATATATCCACAATCAGGCAAACTATAATGCTATCTAAAAAAACTATACACATTAAGAAACAAACATAGATCAATAGCTGTAATTTGTTCACTATGAAAACATCAATAGTATAAAAGCTTCATGCACATAGCAGGGAAAAATGCATTTGGTAGATGGTGTTGGCAGAAGATTAAATAACCACATGTCAAAAAGCAAAAAAAAAATTCAATGAAGCTGAATGCGCAGTGGAAATGTGCAGGTACTCTGAGCTAAACTGTTAGGATTAATAATAAGAAAATTATCTTTGTCTTCCAGTCACTCAATTACTTCATGAGCAAATATTTTGGCTTGGATGTCTGCTATTCAAATATATGCTGTCTTTCCTATCTGCCAAAGGACTGCTATTGAAAGGCAAGAAAACAGGAAATGACTTGCACATTGGAAGACAGTATCTTAAGCTGCTATATGCTATTTCATAAACAGTACTATAGGTGACTATTCATCTCATCCTGATCCCTGATGGAGTCATGAGAGAGGGACGTAGCAAGTAATTATTTGGCTAGGCAGGAAAGAGACAGAAAGTTTATTCAAAGAAGTTAACGGAAAATAGAGCTGAGATTTGAGGATGCATGACTGTGTCCAATACAGGTACAGCAAACTCTCCTAGTTAATCCCATGGCATTACTCTGAGATATTCACTTAAGAAGATATTTAAATGCTCCCAGGATCTGACTTTTAACCTCTTGACTATTCATTATTCATTAAATGATTTCCATGTGCTAACTGATTTATAAGACAAAATGAAGCCAGATCTTCGAAGACCTTATAGCTATTTCAGAATGTCTTTTATATTCATTGACCAAGGCACTTCAGTCTTTTGATCATTTTACGTACTTCATGTAGCCTTCCTCACGTTTGCTAAACAAGCCATTTTTTCTTCTGTATTCATGTGACGGTCCTGTATTTTGTTCCTTTATATTTGTTAATTTCTCTGTATCTTTATGGAAATGTAAAGATGAGATTGGGAATGTGGAGGAATTCCTGAGATCAACATGAGAGGTAGAAATAGGAGACTTCATCCTCCAAATGTTGTTCATCCTAGTTCTTCTAATTACATTTAAAACTGTTGACTGCTAATAACTTAAGAGTACTGGATTCACCCTATCTGTCTTAAAAATAAACAAACAAACAAACCCATAAAAGATTAAAATACAGTGAAGTGATTGTATGAGGAAAGTTTTTCAGACTGAGCTGATATTGTCAACAAAGGAAAATCCAGATGAAAGGAAAATCTCTTTGAAGTATAAAATATGTTCTTCACAAAAAGGTATTCCCATATTCCTCCTGTCTGGTAGTTTTATATGACAAATGGGCATTTCCACACACAAATTACTCTCCTAAAAGCTAGTTTGTCTGTGATTGTGCACATAGTGAGATTTCTGCATTATACATATCTCTCTCATATTTGCTACCATACTGCCAATTCTTCACTTCATGATGATATAAGTAATGAGATTTTGTTGGCGTTTACATTTTTAAAGACTCATAGAGTGATTTGATTATATGCAAATTCAACTGTTACTAAAACAAACAAAATACAAAATAGTTTCCTATTTTTACGTTTAGGCAGAAATACTTTGGTTACTGAGCATTAATAATTCATATATACTTATATATATTTTTATATAGTTATTTCTTTGAATTATTTTATTGAAACCTTTTTAATTTTAGTGAGATTAGATCCATGACATCTTAATGCTTATGGCTAGCATTATAGATAACTAAGAATGGATTAATTGCTTCATTTTTATGTGTTTAGTTGAGATGCTGAACTCTGTAGCCTAGCTATTCCAGACTCTCTGTGATTAGTGCTAAGATTTAGGTATCTGTACAGGGTTACTAATCCACCAGAGATCTGAATTACCCTCTGAATATCCAGGATGGCAGGACTCTTAGTATTGGTATACATCCTGATATACAGCAAAAATAAAATTTATTATATAAGTTCAATTCAGTTCCACCTAAGTTTTAATCTGCTAAAATTGTAAACCTGAACAAACCAATTTTTAAGTCTATTTTTCTTTTTTTATGTGATTGGGCAATTTACTAACTGTTCCACCTGCTGTGATGCTGAGATACATCTCTCTCACTTCTAGCTGATGAATTTTCAAAGATTTTATAAAACTATACGCTGTCTGAATCCCAACTATCATGAATATGACAGCTGAAATCAGTGTAGATGTTCTCACTGACAGTCCCCAGAGGCAGGGTATTGTCAAAACAGGGGTGCTTTCCCTTGAAATGTGTTTATCACACTGGGTCCAACAAATTCAGATTTTATTGACCTGTGAGGTGTGCTGTGCTACTTATTTGTTCCTTTGCACTTCTGTCTGATAGTTTAAGTGGGTAGAGTTCAGTACTAGAAAGGTAGTGCAGAGAATTCAGTGATAATTAGAAGTCTTCATTCACAGACCAGATACCACAGTGAGGCTTGAGTACACTTTGCTCCACACATTTTCCTTGTGCCACTGTGTCCATACTTTGTACTATCTGCTTTGGCTTTCCAAAGCCTTTGTGCATGGGTCTTCCGGCCTTCAGACTAATTTACTTTTTTTTTTTTTTTAATCCCCTTATAGTGTCTGAAACCTTATTGCAGACTACCTGAATGACCGATATATGATAATGTTAAGGGTTTATGCTATATCTCTGAAGCATGGCAGGAGGATGTAGCACTGTTGGTGGTGTAAGTCCTGCCGGAACGGGGAGTGCAAAGCCTTTGTAGAATGGGGCAGTTTGATATGATCTCATTCCTATAGCCTGAAAACATGAACTGTCCCCTGAAACTCTACTAGAATTTCATCCTGGAGAAAAGTCATTGGCCTGGTCCAAATGAAACAGCTTTTGAACTACCATGTAGATGATTTAAGGAATTATGCGCAAAGCAAAGACTTGAATTATCTGGCAAATTAAATGCATCCCTACAGGATTACTTCACAGAATCCAAGAATAAGGATAGTTTAGAACCAAAACTGTTTCGTCCTTTTTCTTTCAGCAAATAGTTAATTTATATTGATAGCAGAGGACAAGATGGTTATGTTAACCTGGGCATTATCTGTTGTCAAATGGCATTAGTCCCTTAATTTCAGATTTAAGGTATTTTGCAGCTCTAGAGAATGTTGTTCAATTGATTCTTCCAGTGTTTATAACATCCACATTTTTCTTCATATGCTGAAAAATGTCTGTAGACAGGGTCAGCAACTGATTTTTTTTTCCCCATTCAGGTTGATTCATATCAACCTGAATTTCATATCTTTATCAATTTCATATCTTCTTTCTTAGGTGCCATAATTTTGCCAAAATTTTCAGCATTTTGGTTAACTTTGTCAAATGACTCTGAAATTTATGGAAACAAATGTACTTGACTTCCTGATTTTATGTTACTGCCTTCTTTGATCATGTATTTCCATTTTGGTCTGCATTTCTATAATTGAAAATATCAGATGCTTTGGGATGAAGAGAAAATGAATAGTGAGACTGCAGGCTTGTAAAAGTCCCATGAAATTCACCATAGGATGAGGAAGCTGTCCTGAAATATGCCAGAAAGAGAGGGAAACAGGAGTGGTGGAAACATGAACAGATCATCAGTATCATCTTGAGATGATATTCTCAGATGCTTCTTGGATGTAATGACCCATGAGATCCAACCTTTTCATCCTTCTGTTTGATAGGACCATGTAGCCTGTGAACCATAAGTCAGATGGACAGGAGAATCCAGGAAAGGACACGTAGATGATGGGAGCCTACTACTTGTGTCTGCGGCATGTAGAGCTCCTCAGTGCATGTTCATGGGCTGCCCACACCTTTTGCCATGATTTGATGGAGATACCAGCTATGATTTTTTTTTTTCAAAACCAAACAAAACAGGACTTAGGAATGTTAATATCTAAAACTAGTAAGTGATTTTGATGTTTTGGCTAGTTCTGTAAAATCTAGTCTGAAATGAAATTATCGAACTACATATATTGATGGTGCCTGAGAAGAGGCCAGTTTGCTTTACTGAACCTGTCCTGTTGCAACCTGTTTTTGTTCATATGTAGACATAATCACCATGAGCACCAAGAAAGAAAGAAAGAAATTAAGCTGTGAAAATACCTTATCGAATGAATTTTGTTTATCCCATTAAGGGAAGGGGTTAGTGTTCCTGAGAGGAGAAAGGGTCACACAAGCAATGTATGTGATGATTTAATTAAAGACTATGTCATACTGCACATAAACTCAATAAGAATTTGTATGACAAAGTGAAAATTAAAATTGAAGTAGTAACATTAACTCTGATATTTTCTAAATTTTGGTGCCTCAAATATATTTTATTAACAATATTAATTTAAGGTATTTTGCTGTAATTAAATATATCAAATGATAGTTTGAAAAAGTCTTAAAGGAGATGCCCACTTAACCCTACCAATTGCCTTTAAAAATCACAGCAGCACATAAAGAATATATTTAAGAATATATTTAATATATTTAATAGCTCCATTAGTTTTTCTAGTCAATGCACTGTTTTATTTTTCTATGATTAAACATTATTTCATTTTTCTGTCCTTTATTCTAAGAATAGATAGCATAAAACTTAATTTTTTACTTGCTGTTCTTTTTAAGAAGCTCAACATTGTTCTTCCTAATTTGTTCTCATCATCTTTGTACTTATTGTCAGGCATGGGTTCTTTCATGTGTCCTCATGCTACCAGCATTTTTGTCCTCCTTTTACATCTAACTTCAATTGTTCTGAAATTCTTCAATCTATTCACATCATTGTTATTATTGTTTTTATTATTATAAAAAGAGAGTACTTCTGTGCAAGGCACTTTGATTTTTTCACAAGTATCTTTCCCCTCCCAAAGCTATACTCCTTTTTTTTTTTTTCTTAGTCCTATCTGTTTTACCTCTAGAGAATGTACTGTATAATGTAAATATTAATGCAGATTTTTTTTTTTTTTTTTTACATTGGCTATAGCTTGCTCAAAGCCAAAATAATCTACATATTCATGTCCATTTTGATTTCCTGGAGTCTCTCAGGCACATTGTAAACAGACCTGCATTCCTGATGTTGAATTTAGCATGTTTGTGCTTAATGCATTAGAGACTTTTTTTTTTCCAGGTTTATCCTTGTTAAAATAAGCTGTAATGCTGGCAAGGTCAGGGAAAAATGTCAGTTATTTGTTCTGTAGGTGCTGGACAGACAAGCTAAAACTCTCTAGGGGCTCTTATAACTTGTCTAACCAGGTTTTCAGAAACAAATACTTTTTTTTCCTCATAAATCTGCAGGCTCTGTGGTTCATGGCATTCTGACCCTTTCAGACAGCATCTCCTTCGATGAATAAGCTACACTAAGGATTTGTGGACTCTTTTTTCCTTTCTCTATTGTGTATGTTTCTAATGAGAATCATATTTGCTTTTCAGAGCTATGTGTCTGTGAGTCTTTAAACAAGAGAAGCCTGAGTATGACATAACCCGCGTGCTTCCCTTTCTGTGCTTCCTACACAGCTTTATTTGAACCTCATATAATAGTACACGTCCTCGATTTCCATTTTAAAAGCCAGCAGAAATGATCAAGCTCTATTACCAGGCTGCTTTGTGTTGGTCATACGCGGGTTGCATTCTGTACTGTTCCTAGTTACTGAACAAGAAGCCATAAATGTAATGGGACAGATCCTCAAACACCCTTAATAAGTGTGGTATACTTCAGCAGAGCTAGAGAGTTTAATATCTCTAGAGAGTTTTTTACCTTCCCTTACTTTCACCCTTCTCTTTGTTTATGCTCCATTGTTAAATACAGATCTTAAAAGTCCTAATTTTAACGGAATAAATTCTGGAGCTGGAAATATGTCACAGTTCCTGGAGGTTTTCCCTTTTCCACCACTTTACATTTCATGACCAGTTCTGTAATTTTTTTCCAATGATATCTCATTACCAAATCCTGTATAATACCTTGGTAGATGGAAAGTTTCCATCACAGTAACAATACTAACTGCTACCCGGGTGTAGCTTCTAATGCAAGCTGTCCTCCAGCAAATTATTCTTTCCTCAGCCCCATCCTTTTTTCTCACTAAAGATAATTGTACCTTCCTCATATACAACTCTTCCAGGTATTCCATGGATTTCAGTGTCAGATATCCAGGTACATGAATTTCCATGGATTCCGTGGATTGCAGCCTTTGCCTGCAAGTGGCATGCTTACTGCCACGTGATGACTAGCACTCACCGTCCTGGGAATCAAGGGCTTCAATTCACTCTAGATACATTTTTTTAGAAGGTATAACATATTTAGTGGAAGCAAGAGGGTTTTCAGAATAAGCCCAGAATTCATTTTGAAGAGAATATTTGGGTTTGCTTTCTAACACTATCAGATGGAAAGGAAACCAGGATGGGAGATGTTTACACTGTTTGAAAAGCTTTGCTTTGGGAGATCAAATTTTTATTTTTATCCCCTGCAAGGGACTGTGCAATTTTGAATTTAGTACTGGAAAAAAATATTACTATGAAACTTACAACATTTTACTACTTAAAAAATGATAAATTTTCTTAAGATGTTAAGAGAAATACCTTCTGTTGGAAGGTATAACACTTAGACCTTAATCTTATATTCATCTCAGAGATAAAATGAAAAATGGTATGTGCAAACAAGTTTGCCACCTTCTATTTTACTTTTTCTGATGTTAACAAAGGTTACTGGTATTTATGTTTTCTTTTAAAACATTACGAGGCTTGAAGATGAAGGATGGTAGTTCAATTAGATAGAAGTTAGGTTAAAAAAAAAAAAGCAGGAAAATGCAATGATGCAGGAATTGAATACTCAGGTGATCACACTTTATATCTTGGTACCCAGAAGAATAACAACAGCATTCCATATGAGTTTCTCAAAAGCACATACTCTAGACTATAAAAATCAAGCAAACAAAATACTTAAAACTCACCACAGATGCACTATTTCTTCATAGGAAGACGGCATGTTGCTACGCATGGCAGGTATTGCTCATTTGGTCAGTTTCTGGAAAGCACTGAGAAAGCATAGGCATAATATTGTGAAAAGAACATAAAATCACATAATATTGTCCCCCCATAATATTGCTCCCACTATCTGTGGTAGGTTTCTAACCAGTCTGTGTATGAACTGAAATTACTTGTGTGAGTCCAAGTTAAAAGAAAGAACACGTTGTTTGACAGAATATAAAATCACATGTACACTAGTGACTTAGTGGACCATGAAAGTCAGTGTAATTTTGACAAACTAAGAACTTAGCAGAAATCCCCTGTAAATTAGAAATATGGTGACAAATAATCCATATCTTTCTGTGCATGTTAAGTATAGTCATGTATATATAGCACATTAATATCTATAGTTACTTCTACATCTACCCACATGTTGAGGTCAGAAATATATCCAGTAAAGTTTGATGAGTGAAGTTCAGAGGATCTTCTAGTTAATAACTGCACACAACATCAATGTGAATTTTAAATTACCAGGCATTTGAACAAGTACTATCCCAGAAACAGAAATCTGAAAAGAACATTTATTTCAAAAGAGCTTCAGTATACTTACTTTTGGCATAGCAGAATTCAAATTTAAGAAGCTTTCACTTGTACTTAAGAAATAAATCAAAGAATATTTTTTATAAAAGGTATAGTGACCTCTAAAAAATATATGAGGCTCCTACTTGTATCCAAAGTTCAATTTCTGGAAGTAATCAAACATCCAAACCCCAGGAAGACTGGGCAGTGGCCTGTGGGAAGTGAGTTTCTGTTTTTCACTGTCAAAATGGTAATTCTCCATACCAAAGATGAAAGCATCATGACTGGCAGTGATTGACACTCTTTACTGATTCAGTAGCAAAGGCACAGACCATGGTGATTGAACTAACTCATATCACACCAAGAAGTGGTCTCTCAGGAAAAGTCCTGGTGCAGTTGCTGGAAGCAACACACTGCCTGTCTTGTGGATAAATTGGGAAGTTTGGGTAGTGGAAATGAGAAAGAACAGTTATACAGAAAACTCTGGAAAATCACAGATCACCTAGGAAAGATATATATCAACATATTATGGTAAGGTTTGTCTTTAACAAAAGGAAAAAAAAAAGGCTTGTAGATGTGCTGATACAATTTATAAAATTAGAGAATATCTATTTTTTTCATAATCTTAAGATATAATACTCTAAAATTGGAAACACCTGCAGACATCCATGGATTTCTTTTTTTGTTGTTTTTCTGTCACTATTGCTTTGTTGATGTAACTTTCTGAGACTTAAGTTGATGTCTTAGCTTTACACAATTAGTGTAATTTCAGATGTACAGAGGAGTGGTAGCCATAGAAGTAAATGCTTGTATCTAATAAGCTAGATATCTAGACCTGTTCCAATATCAATGAATAAAAATAGGTGCTTCTAGCATCAAGTTAATTCCAAACTTTAATATGACCAATTTTTTGCAAAATGAAAAAATCCTGAAATGATTTTCACTTCATAGATAGCTTAAATTAGGTAAGAAAGATCTCGTTCAGATAGCCTAGGACTCATATACATTATCCTTCAAAAATTTGAAAAACCTGAAAATAATCTCTGGAAAATTAACAGTAAATATACGGTCAGATTGCTAAAATATAAACCTCTTGCACACAAAAATCTGAAACTTTGCAGTCCCTGGAAGTATGCTGAAAATTTGAAAGAACCTTTTCCTTACTTTAATGAAAGGTGAATTAGGTAGCCAATATACTGAAAATGAAAATGCCTGAGTTCTAAGTCTGATCATTTTAGCTTGGTTCTATGTCCATTTCAAGGGCTATGGATCACTATGTTTTCCACTGTTAGCTATGTGACCTCAAACAAATGGAGAACAAGAAATTTCCTGCATGAAGATCATAGCTCATTTGAGGACAAAATAGTTACATGAAGAAACTATCCATGCCTAATGCTGATGGAGGCTGTTTCCTGCTGACAGCATGTTAGAGCCATGGGTTCTGCCAGGGCCATTTCATGATGATGTGCTCGGGACCTACAGGCAACTGGTGCCAGATCCTGTTGTGAAGATTTGTTATAAGCAGTGACTTGCTACAAATAAGTGACTAGAGAAACTGTCAGTCACATTCTAGTGTGTAGAGGCAATTTTATCTTCCATATCTATCTTGCAGCTGTCTATAAATTCATGTCCATTTTCATGTTTCTGGAATATTTTCAGTCCATAGGAAATGAACTGTAAAGAACTGATGATACTTCCTATATGAAAGGACATTTGATGGAATTTTGGTCAGTCCAAAACCCAGTCCACACTGGTTTTTGGCTTGAAAGACAAGACAAACTAGTTAGAGCTTATAGGCCCTACAGTACTGCTTTAGCAGCAGTTTTCATTTATGCACTAAGTTGTAGTATCTCATTTGAGATACTTATCTTTGTGGATATGATACAAAGGGTAACAGATCTGACAACCTGTTTACTGAAGTTCAGGATATTACATAGTGACTAAGCTGAAATTTTCCGCTGAGGTGAAATTCATTGTTGAATAACAGTCAGTGGGACCGAGTGCTTATCTGTTACAAACTGGTCTTGTTCTGATGAGTTTTGGAGAAAGACTGATTTACACCCGCTGGGATTTAACCCAGACTTTTTTACTATCTGCAAGGAAAAGGAGAGGGACAGAGCCACCATGTGAACCAGTAAAGGGGAATTATTTCAGAATGTAAGAATCACCCATAGAAAAAAACATAGGTTCGATGTAAATTTAAATAGCAGAGCCATCACTTTTTCCACCACCTTGATTAATTTCATTGT
Organism: Crypturellus tataupa; assembly: GCA_034781795.1. Taxonomy (NCBI): domain Eukaryota; kingdom Metazoa; phylum Chordata; class Aves; order Tinamiformes; family Tinamidae; genus Crypturellus; species Crypturellus tataupa. The sequence goes on along the minus strand of JAWLRI010000948.1, from coordinate 555,000 downwards.
ATTACAGATTACCTAGGAAACATCATCATTTCTACACAATTATTTTAAGCTTATTATACAATAGAGCATGCTGTTTGGCACATAGATTTAAGGAATAAATAAAAAAAAACAAAACTGAAACCATAAATGAAGTATAGTTGATGGAGCAGGAAGAGAGAGGAGAGATGAACATTTATAACAATTTTTTTGCTGTGAACACTTAGATTTAGAAGAGAGAATGCTGCTGCACTCTTTAATTTGAAGAAAAAGTGAGATCGTTTGATGAGTACAGCCTAATCCTCAGTGAATGTTCATCAACTTCATAAAACCTAGTTCCAAAGCTTCATGGCCATCCTTCAAGTAGCAAACCTTTCAGTAAGTTTCCACTGAGGATATTACTCTGGTGCTGCGGAGAGAGAGCACCTTAGAGTTTGCTACAGAACTGCAATGCATCAGTGCACACCTTCAGATGAACCCTGAGTGGCAGAAGGGGAAGTTGGAAGGACAAATTTGTTACTTAAGGACAAATTTGACCAGATGGTCCCTTGGAAGTCAGAGAGATAGGCACATTGAAGAACTCGGTTCTTCCTTTTATAGCAGTAGTGAACAATTAATTTCCAGTAATTAATATGTCTGAGAAATGTAATTACCTCTTTATATTTTTTGGCAGACAAATAAAAAAGAATGCTGTATTGTTATTTAAAACTGAAAATAAGTTTTAACTTCTTACTACTTAGGACATTAAAATGGATTATAACAAGATTTTTTTGTGAATTCACTTGCACCGTGCTGTATATCAGCTAAGGATTTATCTCCTCCAGGCACAGACTTGATGTATTTTTACAATCAAACTTTCCTGAGATGCTTGTAATAATTGGGATTGGCTAGTTAATTTGCATGACATTGCTTTTCACTCCTGAGTGTTTCTGGGTATCAGCATTTCTTGCCTTAAATTCAATGAATATTCAACTGGAAATCAGATTCTTACAGATTTGTGTGCATGTCTGAGAACT
>JAWLRI010000948.1:540272-553908 GCA_034781795.1 Crypturellus tataupa | reverse complement strand
GAGAACTAAAAATGTCACTGGACTGATTTAAAGTTATACCTGTATAGCTCTCATTCTCATCACTATCTGATTCAAAAGATGATTTGTACCTCATTATCCTCTATTCATGTACTTCAGATTCACTTCTAATATTATTACTATTACAATTTCATTAACACCATTACTGTGTCATTAGGGGGCTATGGCTAGATGCTGACCAAAATCCAAACAATTTTTGTCCGTGTTATTCACAGACTCTATATGCAAGCCACAGGAAAAAAACAGCCAACCAACCAAAAGCAACAAAACCAAACCTAACCACTATTTATACTATTTATACTATGAAGTGACTCACCTAAATTCAAAGGGGATATCTGGGGAGGAGGTGGAAGCTTTATCCAGACCAAAAGCTAATTTCAATGATTTTCCTGAAACACAAAAGCCAAAGGGGAGTTCTGGCCTTATTAAGGTTACTGGTTGCTTAGCCACTGGGTTTTATGTGGTTAGGGTTCAAAGTCACCTTTTCTTTCTTTCTCTCCAGGACTTGTTTTTTACCATTCTTTAGTCAATCCATCAGAGATGTTTGGTGCAGATTCAGACTCTGTACATGAAAATCAAAAAGGTGTCTGTGTGGTACTGCATAAATCCAATGTGTTGCTTCTGTGAACTACAAAGTCCAGGGTTCCCTTCTACAACAGTTGACTTTGAAAGGGCCAGAAGGTATGTTTTCATAACATAGCTTTCTTTAATTAAAACAGCAAAGAGAAACATATTGGGAAAAAGAAAAAAAAAAAAGACTCCTTTCTAGCTGCCAGGTTGGAGTCAACTCAAAACCTTCAAACCAGCTGTACTGATATAGCTACAGAGAAAAAGAGATCTTTCCAGACTAGGATCTCTCAAGGGACATGGAGGTGATGGAGTCTTTTTCTTTTCTGTGTCTCTATTTTTTTATTTGCCCTACAGTCTCACAAAGTGGGAACACATGAAGTTAAAAGGAATAAGCTTGTCTAACATCTAATAAGAGAAGAATCTGTCACTGCCAGTGAGGTGAATGGGAATACAAAAGCTGTAGGCATGTATATTCCTTCGGCAGCAAAAGCACAACAAGGCAAAAGGTTAGCCTAAGATCTGCTCTCAGTTGCTTTGGAAGCTCTTTCTAATTGTTAGTCACGATGCACTGTGGGCAGAACAATTAGTTGTATCTATATTAGATCTAAGATGTAATTATTTGTTACAATAATCATGACTAGAGTGAGAATTTAATTAGTCACGAACATTACGAGTTTCTTTTTTTTTTATTTTTTTCTCCATGCTTTCTTTTTTTGGAAGAGGGTGAAAAAGCCCACTTCTCTTCTGTTCAGCTACATCTTGTTAGAGTGGAGTCCTGGATGCCTGTGAGCCAGCACCATGCCCAGGATCTTTCTGGAAAAGCTGGGAAGGATTTCTACCCCAGGAGCAGAGCCTATCACTGACTAAGAAGCCATATATAAATATTTACATATATATATATATATATATATATATATATCAATCAGAATAAGGACATAACCATGAAATGGCATCTGAGGAGCCTGGCTCAATCGTGCCTACTCCACTCCCAGCGAATATCCCTGCCTCCTGTTTTGTAGATACAGCAGTGGAGGAGAGGAACGATGAAGCTTTGGGAAGGGTAACAAGGTGCATTTTCAGATGCTTGCAGGGTGTTGCTCCCTAGTGCGAGGGACGGTGCTGGAGAGAGGGAAGCATCTGCTTTGAAATGGCCACAGGAGAGGGACAAACAAGTCTGAGATTATATAGGTGTTGAAAGATGGGTGATTTTGACAGCAAAGGGGAGATGGCACGTAAGTTCCTCTTTCTAAGGCTGCTTGTTGGACTTGTCCAGCGGTTTGCACATGTGCACATGGATGCTTGTGCCTGTGCTATACATGTGCATCCCCGCACCTATATCAAAAAGGTTTTGAGCTTCTGCCTCAGTCAGATTCCTCTTTGTGGGAATGGGCCTGACATTGCAAAACTCATTGATTTTGATCTGCACAAATACTTCCACAGCAGGGGTTGAGACTATTTGTGTGAGTAAGTGCTCTCTCTGACATGACAGAGTTTGCCTGAAGCTGCAGGATAATTTTCAGACATCTGCTCTTTGCAGAAGGGGCTTCTTCTCCCACAGACCACAAATTTCAGCATTTCGGAGTTCCTTCATTAGGCTTTCCAAGGTGAGTTCATGTATCATCAACCAGGCAGCAATTTGCCACGGATTGCAATCTGAAAAAAAAAAAAAAAAAAAAAATCATGTAATAGCTAATTCTTCTTTATGTCCTTAAGGTTTCTCCTTTTCTTTCTGCTGCTAATTAGGAGTGCAAATAAAAGCTGGGACAAGTCTACACGTAAAGTTTTAGGCATTTAAGCATGTCTTATTATTGAGCTGCTTCTATGACCTATCATCACTCTGTCTAACGCTGACCAAATCTGTCAAACTGAAAATAACCTTAGTAATCTATCTCCATTTTATTTTACAGCCTATATTGTAAGCAGAGTAAGTCTCGCTTGTTCAGAGCTATTTGTTTATTATTCCTATTTGTATTTGGTAGCTGGAATACTACTGAAGAAAAACTAACATTACAACGAGAGTGTAACTCTGTAGGTGTTATAAGCACCTTCATCTTGTTAATTATGCATTCTGTTCATCATGTTAATCATGCTAACAGCTCCTCCCCCTGCACATGAGAAATGCTAAAAAAGAGAGATTGGAAACCTACTCCATAACATTTCCAATTAGAATATCTTTGGGAAAGGAAAGTTACTTCTTACAGCCTTAAATTCCTTTGTGAACTTAGCATTGCTGCATGCATGTAAGAAATATAAACTCATGGGAAAAGTGCCTCTCAGCTTTTTTATTCTAATGCTCTATGAGGACTGAGTATCCCATCATGTCCCCATGAAGTGACATTTGGAATGAGAGAGTAGGCAAATCTATTTCCTATAACAGTAGTGTCTTGATGCACTGACAGCTGGTGGAATATTTTATTTCTATTTGCCTATTTTATTACAGATTTGCTCTAATGGAAAATAGGAAAAAAAATAATAGAGGAAAATTCATGAGTTCTTTTCTACATTTCAGCCATCCCTAAATAATTTCAAGTAACACAAACAAAGCTAGTTGTTGACAAATTTTACATGCAGATATTTCTTCTGAGAAGATTGTAAATTCCTCATTAGCACACTCTTTCTGTGCATATTTTTTAAAGAAAAAGGTTTTGCAGTGCTTGCAAACAGTAATGAGAAAAGGTATAACTGTCGAGAGATGAAATATTAGTTGTGAGGCTGTACTAATAGACAGGTCTCTTAGAACTGCCACCCAAATTGAACAGCACCATCCCTTGTCACCTCCATCCTTTTTTCTCCTAGACCTTCATTTCCTTCTTTGCCTTATAGGTGTGAGATGCACCATTCCCTTTCACTGAGAGGTCAGTCTTCAGATATTTCCTGTGATCAAGATGAAGAAAATGGACGTTAATCTATATAATAGCACCACCTCATGATTCAAACCCTTAACCTTCCAGTCTGAAAGTTCAGGGCTTGAAAATCTTCACTATAGTCGTAACACCTTTTAGCAATTAGTCGCCTTGCCAGTAGAGGGAGATATGATTTCAGACAGTTTATCACTTTAATACATCATTTGCCTATTAGAAAACTTGGTTCAGAATATCCTATAATATGCAGAGGTTGCGCTTGTATTAAGGTAATTTGTAAGTACGTATCTGAACACTTTGCCAGAAGGATTGGTGTTTGATGAAGCAACCAAACCAGTTATAAGGAGAAATATATCAAAGCGTCAAAAGCAATTCAGTGGTTCTGATAATTAATTACTGTTAAATACACATGATTATCTATGGAAATTGAACCTAGATGCATGAGATCAGTAAACAATTTCACAAGAATCTGCCACATCAGCTGAGAGACTTCCTATTGCAGCAGGTAATTATGAAACTTGTAAAACCTCTGAATTCCAGTAAACTCTGAGATTTTACTTGCTGGATGCATTCACAACATTCACATCTGTAGTTGGATAAACTGCACCTTAGTGTATAACCAGTGTACAGACCTATAATTGCTAAGCTGTCCTTCTTGCAGACATTTAGACAGTGATGTTTTCCCCTCCCAGGTTTCCATGGACTCTGTACTTAATGCAATTCCATTACCCTAAAATTTTGTAGTTCTGCTAGTGAGGCTTGGGTTTCTTCTTTCAGCCTTGCTAGTATCTTAACACACATTTATTTACATCATTGCCCTTTAAACTGTCATGTTTATATTATATCTCTTTATTTATAGTAGATTGTAGGCATATGTCCCTGAATGCAATTTTATCTGGTTGCATTTAGGATATTTTTGAAATGTCTGATATTAAGGATAATGTTATTGCTGTTTTAGACACTACGACAAAATCATCAGACAATTGCTCAGTAAGCAATCTCTTAAAAAACAACAACAACAACAACAACAACAACAAAACCTCCCTCTCTCTGGAGCTAGTTTTCCAAGAACAATCTTCATGAAAATGATTCCTAATTTAAACAAAACTAAGGTATTACTCACCTCACTGACAGGCCAAATGGCTCGTTTTGGTCAAATCATAGAAATGAGCTTCCCTAAGTACATTGCACCTTTAAAAGCTGACATTATTGCAGAAAAGCATATACAGCACCTTGTCAGCATGGAATAACCGGCCTCGGCCAAGTTGTCATTTCTGACAGGTTGGTGTAATGAGCAAGAGAGAGCTGAGATGAAGATTTCTTTCTGGGAGGCGGTGCGGGGGGGCTTTTCTTTTTTTTTTTTTTTTTTTTTTTTTTTTTACCTGAATCAGCAGGGTAGAGCTGTTTGGGATGACAAAACCATCTATACATGTTTCATTATAAGGTCTACATCATCAAATTTTGTTGCCCATTCTATCACACTTAGCCACTTTTATGTTTGAGATTCTTTTCACAAAAGTTCTTTACATTCCTAACTCAGGAAAAGCAAAGGATCTAATGCTATGAAACATCAGATATTACCTAGCCAACCTGTCCATACCTGCTAAGTATACATGTACTTTCCAAATCACTAACATTGAGAAGTGTCAATTGCACTGGAATTTTTGTTTAGCAATTGCACTTTGTCAAAAGTTTTTAAACCATCTTTACATTGAAAAGCATGGAAAAGGAATTATAGAACGCAAAAAGTTGGTACCAGCAAATGTGAAAAGAAGGGAACATGGTTTTTATTACCATTGTAATAATTATGATTGGTTTGTTCAAATTCGCTAAGGGAAGTAACATAACATACTGGATCCAGAAAATGTTCAGGAAAACTTGAAATTTCTTTCAACACTGGCCTACCTGTATTTTTTTGTGTATGATCCCTCACTGCTCTGTGCTTTAGTCTCCCAGCATGTCAAGAGTAAAAGCAGTGCTTCTAGCCTCCTTTGTAAAGCATTTCAAGATATACAGATGAGAAGCACTTTATAAGAACTAGGGATTAGTAAAAGCACAACAATAAAAAAAAAAAAAAGATGAAAGGGATCAGAGGTTAGAATTTAAAACACTAATAATAATCACAGTGGCACAGAATTAAGATCAACAAAAATAAATCCTTTTGAGCTCCAGCTTAAATAGCTGGGGTTGGGGGAAGGGATAAGAACAGAGAAATAAAACCTTCTTATTGTCAGTTGTCAATACCATCAGTAGAAAACACATATATAGACACTGTGATGCTATTTGAATTATGTAAAAAAAAATGAAATAGAGCAGGAAATAGGAGCTATTCGTGTACAGAGAAAGATCAGATAAGTAAATTAAACTATATGTTGAATTTTGCTGTAAGCAGATATCCCTTAAGGCTACAGAAATAACGATTTGATTATCAAAGCTGTGGAATATGTGGCTCATCTTCTTTTGTGTTACAAGGAGCCTTCCCATTAAATTTGTTGTTAAGTAAAATGTCTACAGGAGACTCATTTTGGATACTGATTATGCACCTCTTAGGAGAGCAGGACTCATTGCTTCCCTTCCACACACTGGAATCACATTCCAGCAAGGAGCTACAAGGTCAAGTCATCAATCCCATGTCTTCGATAAGCCCAAAATGAGTAAATTCCGCCAGCATACTCAATAAAGTAATTACAATCATACTAATTCAAATGGCCAGTGCATCAGGAGCAGGATAGAGAGAGAAATGAAAGCGTTTTAGCATATTTTCCCCCAAATTTGAGAAGTTACCTTAGTTCACATGGCTTCATAGTAACAAAGAACAGTCAGTCAGACAGCCTGTGCCAGAGGATTGTATGAGTGACATGGAAGGAAGTGATCTCTGCCCAAGGTTATCCTGATTGCTTTTCTCAGCACTTGAAGGGAGATAAAAGGGAGGGAATATACACATGATCGGTGAGATGCCTCATTCCACAACACGTTGTCCATTACAGTGAGACTAGGGTATTTGTTGCCATTGTTCTCAGCAATGTGTGTGGACTTGGGATTATGCAGATAAAGTAATCAGGATTGGAGCCTTGAAGGACAGTTAGGATGACTGCTAAGATGGAACATGAGATCCGAAACACTCATATTCTGAGAAATTCTGCCTCTGTATTTTGTGCCCTTATTTCCTTCCTTTGCCCTCTTCTTTCCATCTTTTCCAATTAGAGATGATGAAGTAAATCAAAATTCAATCATTTCCTTCTCTGGAGTATAAAAATGATATAATGCTTTATTAGTTTTCCACATTAACATTTTAAATTAATATACTGTATATTTCAGGTTACAACTCAGATGTATCCTCACTTTTCCAGTAAAGAACATTTGAAATAGGAAAATCTTGTTCATTCAACAGCAGCAGTCAACAAGGAAAGATTGTTTAAAATGACTAAACATATCTCCTCAAGTGCATTAGACTGGAGGAAGCAAGTGGTGATAGGTTTGTGACTTGGTGACTTGGTGACTTGGTAGGACCCACAGAGACTGCAAAGCATCCCACAGTTGTACTAGCAGGATTTGAAAATGACAAGATTCATGCTACACTAAATTTCAAAAGTAGCTCAGCTTGAAGTCTGTTTAATTTCTGGAAGGAATGAACTCCAGAGGCAAAGATAACTTGGGTGTCCTATATATCTTTCTTTACAGGTTCCTGGAGGAGGAAGGAAGTTGGCATGGTAGGCCATAAGGCCAGAGTTCTACCGATGCTCTGCCAGAAACTGGACAAATTTGAACATAAATCTGATAAATAAGTTTCCAGTTCCTTTACAGATGTTGGCTCAAATACTGCTGTCAGTCCTGTCCACTGACTTCATGGGGTTTCATTGACATCTGAGACATTTAATGCGCACAATGTAGATCAAAACTATTTTCCTATCCTATATCTTTTCTTTTCTTCTCTTTATTTTCCCTCTTTTCTCTTTTGTCTCCATACAAAATATCCCAAGGAAAGTTAAAAAAAATGGAAACCCAAGTAACTTGATCTGAGACAAATTACAGGAGAGAAAGTATCATGTGAGATGTAAAGAATGAGAGAGCATGATGCTCTGCAATTTAAGGAAGTGCCATGCTGCCTTGTCCTCACAGTTGGGTTGTGATTACATCAGGACATAAGCAAGTCTGACCAGCAGTTTGCTTATTTCCCACATTGGGGCTATGTGGCTAAGAGTCTGTCACTACCTCCCTTTCATGCCACACGCTGTCCCACCTTCCGCTTCCACGAGAACACAACTACCAAGTAACAAAGTGAGGTGAAACGGTTCCTCTGCCAACTCTCACTTCTATAGACAGCTGAGTTCACAACTTACCTTGAAGTGATTAGAGACATAAAAATCCCCCATCCCTCCCTCTCTCAACCTAGTGCATTATTGCAATTGCTAATTTAAGCGGGACATGAGGTGAGTTCTTTCAAAGAGTGAACCTGACCCTTCACCTCTCCAGCACTACCCGTGGCTGTTGCAAAGCAATTGTGCCCGTCAATGGAGAACAGAGAGCAGTAAAAGTAATGAGAAAGGTAATAAGAGTTAAAACAAAGGTAGATGGACCTCAAACGAAAACAGGAAGATTTAGGATACCTGAAGAAAGACAAGTCAGCATTATATGGAGACGAATTAATACTTTGGGATTAAACTGTGTGTGAAGGGTAGGGGCATAGTGCACTAAAAATAGGAACAGGGTAATTTAGAAGCTAATCAAGCTCTGTCACAGACAAAATTAATAAGTAAAAAAAGTTTTAACAAGACATTAGCCATCCGAAGAACCTAGAAGGCCTGTGGAGGAGGATATTGTATCAGAAGGTGTTATTAGCACTGCTATTATTAGATTGGATATGATTAAAAAGGCTTGGTCAGAAAGAAGCAAGGTGAGGTTTAGCAATGCAGCGGTGGATCACCCAGAATGTCATTACAGAGGTGAAAATTGTAAAAAAGAGCAGGAAATAGAGGAAATAATTTGGGGAAATGATAGACGGGTAGCTGGTGCAGTGTTCTCAAATCCCTTATGTGGCCTAAAGATATATTGAAAAAAACCAACCTGCTGGCGTGATTTCTTTTTCTGGCTTTTTTTTTTTTTTTTCATTTATGAACATAGGACTGTGGCTAACACTTGCAAAGACATGATTTCATAGGCAGAATACGTTCACAGACTCATTATTGTTTCCTTGAGTGTGTATGTGGTTTTTTTTTTTTCTTGTAATTAAGAACTTATAAGCACTGAGAGCAAAGTTTTCAGCTGACGTAAACCACAAATACTCCACTGAAATAAATGGAAGCAAACTGATTTTCACCATTCAGAATCAGTCCTGCTGGGTCAGCATTCCTTTTTGAAAGGAAAGTGTAATAACACTTACGAATGATTTTCATAAAAGACCGACAAAATTGTAAAGCAGAGGTCTGGTTGCAGTGAGAAAGTGAGAAAGTAATTTGCTAAATGCTTAAAGAGGTGTGGGACTGTTTGGGAAGGATCGGAGGCTACAGACCTTTCTTCAAAAGTATTAGTGAATATTCCCAGAGGCAGGATCCTGGCCTACCTGGACCCTTTGCACTTTCTGCTGTTCTAGTTAGAATCAAAAAGACATTTGCTTGTAAATGCACTAATTTCTTGGGGTAAATTTATTGAAGTGTCAATGTACACATTTGTTTATTTTTGGATTGTTTGGCTTTGCTTATGTTTTGGCCTGTGAGCTTTTTGGATCAGAGACAACATTTATATATTGATTGATTGATTGATTGATTGACTTGCTGAGTTCTCCTTGCTGCTGTACCTGAACAACACATTATTCCACATGACCCCTTCTCCTTGTCTTGATCCCTCTCTGATACCCCTTCCACTTGCTATCAGTCTGATCCTTGAAAAAACTAAAGCAAATTTTATATGTTTTTGGCTGTACCTTGGTAAGGTACAAAAGAATCCTAAATATTTAATGGCCCATTTAAATAAAATTATTATTATTATTAACAAAAAGCTGTGTTTCACCTGGAAGAGAGGTGGTGTTTCAACACTTCTGGCACGATCACATTGCATCTACACCCCTCCAGACATATTTGTTAGTCTCTAATGCCAATTGGGAGTGATTTCCCTGAACTAAGTACACTTACATGGGGAGTGAACCTTCCTGCCAGCTCTGGATTTGTTTGCCTGCTCCCCTTGTGATTTAACCACGCACTAATCACCAGGGCATCCAGTCACCGCGGTTCCCGCAGTGACAACTTGACGGGTGACGTGGTGGCTGCTGACCGATGGCCACGGCTCTGTATCCGGAGTGATGCAAGGGCTGCTGTGCTCAGCCAAACGCCTCCTCCCTGCCTGCAGGGTAATTTCATCTGGGTAAATGTATTCCCCTCTCTCTGCAATCGCATGATGCTCTCTGCTTTCTAAGAGAGGGAACCTGTAGAGTCTCGAAACACATAATATGCATGGCTGCTGTTTTACTCTTGTAACATCTTGTATGCACAGAAATGTACAGCTGTTTACACTTGTAGCTCTGTCAAGTAAACAAGTGGTGATTCCTTATGATAGAGGGGAAATTGGCACAGGGCTGCAGCTCACTCACCTACAGCCTGGCAACTCCTGGTGGTAGAAATCATTCTTTAGGCACCAAATTGGCTTAACTCATATCACAATGCTGGCTGCTCCAAGGCAGAGCAAAGACCAAAGGAAACATATTGATTGTGTCTCTGCCTCTCTGGAAAGGCAGCCGATGAGTAAGCCATGGGTTGTACCTCCCATTGCAGCCACCCACGTTACTGCCATGCAAAGAGCTTCTCCTTTGGCCATGTCAGAGCTTGCTGGTGCATGAATCCACATTGGAGGGAGGCTTCCGGATAACCCGACCCTTCAGGTAGATCCTAAAGTAGGCTGAAGTACACCCAAGTACTGCATTTAGTATTAGTAAAAGCTGTTAGAGATCCTAAAATAGCAGAGTCCGGATGATCTTTTTCAGGGGTGAAGTAGAGAGAGTATGAAATAAAGCTAGCTAGCAGCAAGCTCAAAGCAAGCAATTACTGCAAAAGCAAGCAGAAAGGTATTTGGTCTTCATGGAAGCTTCTGTTTCAGCTAAAAGGAAAAAAAGTCCCAAAGCATTTCTCCATGCATAACTATACCATTCTTCCTTAGGGCCCTATTTTCTACATAACTTTTCCTGAGTAGAGTGAAGTGGTGAACACAGACACCAGCTGTATTTCATGCTGTATTCAAAACCAACACCCAAGGCCTAATATTAGAGAAAAATACACCGAGTCTTATGTGGGGCAGATGTAGACTGAAGATCTGTATGTGGCTTCAGTACTAACAGAAAATGCTGTCCCTGAAACTTGGTCAAAAGTTTCATAAAAACAGGTTTTCAGCATTTACGAGAAGAAACCAAAACAAACAATGAAGTAAGCAGAAATATTTCATTTCTGTCTTAGTATTTAGGAGTAGTGATGGTTCTGCTAAGAGAATTGGAGAGTAAATACATTTTTTCCAGAATTAAGGTTCTTCATTCACAGTTTTTGGAGATTTGGTCTCAGGGTAGAGAGAATATAACCCTTCCAACTCCTATGGAGCACCTTGTGCCTATCAGAATGCAATGCTCCTTTGCCAGACATCCAAGGATATATATCCAAGATACACTAACACCCTCCACCCACAGCTATCCATATCCACAAACATCATTTAGGTCTAAATGTTCCCCTTGTTGCTTATGGTTCAAATGAATGCACTCAAGATTTGCATTTGTATGACTCAGAGTAGAATGCAGCAAATTAGTTTTAAATAAAACCTATAGAGAAAAAAAAGGCACCATTTACATTTCACCCAATATGCATGTTTTTAAAAGTCTTAGAGTATTGATCACAGTAGTTAGGCATAATCAAAAAGCCTCCAACAGGGTCATAAGCACAGCTCTGCCTGTATAGTTTTTTGTTCTCAGCGTTAGGTACATCTCCCTTGAGTTTTTCTGGAGCTGTATTAATTGGATGATTAAAGCAAAAGCCAGATCAATCGGAATTTGAAGAGATGGTGAGTGTTATAATAAAACAAAAAATAAAATGCTGTATCTACACGGTTAAAAAAATCAATAAGGTTTAGAGGAATAATGTAAAGAAAGAAAATAGGAAAAGGCTAATTGCTCCATCTTTTTGCAGAGTTATTTCCTGAGTCACTTTCCAATCTTTATTCTTTTCTTTTTATGTCTCTGCAGAATGACCCTTGCTCTCCTTTTTCACACATATGCAAAACCACAGTTACATTAACAACTGTGCTGCTTGCTCCCTCGATTCCTTTTCCCTCCTGCTTAAAACTGCCCTTTTTGGCCTTATTACACTGTGGCTATCGCACTCAGCAGGGATAGAGGAGAGCTGGGTCCAACCTATAGCTCTATAATCTTGCGCACAATATTTAATGAGTTCCCTGCCAATATAATGGGGTATTCAATATATGACAGTATTCGCTTGCCTATTCTATTTAAATTGTCCTCCCTTTTGTTGGACTCATTTCTTTTTCAGAGTCAGACTCTCCAGCACTGAACCCCATTCTCAGTTTGGGCCTAGCATTATGTTTTTAAAAAATAATAATACAAGCAAATTCCATTCTACAGGGGAAAGTGGCAATATTAAGGGTCTGCTTAAATACTTTACCCAGCAGTACATAATTCTGAGGAAAGCTAGGAACCAGCACAGTGATACCTCTGCTGCTAGAAGTGAATCTCCATTAATTGGCAGGATGAAGGACAGGCTGTTAACTTTCCTGCTGGTGCTCCACATACTGAGAAGATGAATCTTTTAAATAAGACGTAGCATCCCGTGGACTCAGTAGAATTTGCAGACATCAGCCTTGCCTCTGTTTCTTTTTTGAAACTTTGGCAAGGACTCGTTTAGCTTTGAAGGCCTGAAAGGAGTCTTTTCAACCCCAATTTGACTTTCTAAATAAATGGCTTGTCCTGAAAAGATCCTGCCTACCCAGCATGTCACTGTTGAAGATTAGGGCACTTATTTAGCTGCTTAAACATGACTTTCAGTCTCTGAATAGTTAAGCACCTGACTTGGAAGATCTTGGTGCTAACTTCCCCGTCTCTGGTTTGGATGAGCTCCCAGAACTCTAGGGCTAACAGAAGGTAAACATCATTTTCCCTACTGAGAATAATAATTTTGATCAGTTCCAACAAGGGACTTCTCTCTATTAGTTAAAGACTTTCAGAACACCTAGTAAGGAAGACAAGCAGTGTCCAAATAGCATCAGAAATCTTAACTGATCCTGTCATTCCTAAGCAGTGAACTAAAGGACATACCAAACACTTTTAACATGGAGAATGTTTGATAAATTGGATAAAAAATAAATGTCAGACTAAAACAAACCATCTCCTGTGTTAGGAGAATAGCCGTGGCACCTGGACCTCTTAAAACGATACGCACAGAAATCTCCTAGTAGTCTTGCTAGGTCTGGTGACTCTTATGCTCTTTGCTATCAAATGCTGTTAGTTTCAGCATTTTCAGATACCTCAGAATTTAACTCCTGAAGTCCTGATTAATCTTGATGCTCTATTTCCACTTTCCAACTCCCTGGAATTCCTTTTTTTTTCCTGGTAATGTGCTTCCCTCTGCAGAATTGGGATATATAAGAGTAGACATCTCCATCTGAAAAGTCTAATATTCGTCTCTCCTGTGGACAGTGCCACAGCCACAGCAAGGAGTGAGCTGATCTGTTGAGAAGAGCAACCATGATGTTCCTGCTTAGAAGGATTAACAGTTACCAGTAAAAAGTTGCAGGAAACAGATTCAATTATCAGACCAGAGATAATGTGAATATACCTCTGTTGATCTAAAGTCAATGGATTGACACTGATTTGTCCTAGCAGAGGAGCTCATGTTTTAAAACAAGGGGTGTGACTTGATTTCTTTGAAGTCAGTTACAACTTTGCCATTGATTTTACAAATGCAGCATTTAATTTTACAGGAACTGTCTAAAATGAACTAAAAATGAAAATTCTTGCCATCTATTCTTCCTGGCTAGCATAATATTTCAAGACTTGTCAAGGAAAAAAAGGAAGTCAGGAAGGCAGGGAGGGAGGAAGGCAGGGAGGGAGGAAGGCAGGGAGGGAGGAAGGCAGCGAGGAAGGGAGGAAGGGAGGGAGGGAGGGAGGGAGGCAGGACGGACGGAAGGAAGGAAGGACGGACGGA
>JAWLRI010000948.1:520480-532043 GCA_034781795.1 Crypturellus tataupa | reverse complement strand
GAAGGAGCCTCCACAGCCTCTCTGGGCAGCCTGTGCCAGGGCTCCAGCACCCTCACAGTAAAGAAAGTTCGTCCTCATAGCGAGGTGGAACTTCCTGTGTTTCAGCTAACACCCATTACGCCTTGTCCTGTCAGCGGTGACCACAGAGAAAAGCCTGGCCCCATCCTCCCTGCAATCACCCCTCAGGTACTTGAACATGTTGATCAAATCTGCTTTCAGCCTTCTCTTCTCCAGACTAAAAAGGCCCAGCTCACTTGGTCTTTCCTCAAATGACAAATGCTCCTGTCCCTTAATCATCTCTGTGGACCTATACTGAACCCTCTCTAGAAGTTCCCCGTCCCTTCTGTCCTGGGGAGCCCAGATATGCCCCCAGTACTCGAGGTGCGGCCTCACCAGAGCTGAGCAGAGGGACAGGATCCCCTCCCTCAACCTGCTGGAAATGCTCCTCCTAATGCAACCAGGAGCCCATTGACTTTCTTGGCTAACGAGGGCACATTGCTGCTTCATGGCTAACCTGTTGTCAACCAGGACTCCCAAATCCCTCTCTGTGGAGCTGCTTTCCAGCAGGTCAATCCCTGATCTGTACTGGTGCCTGGGGTTGTTCCTCCTCAGCTACAGGACCCTGCACTTGTCCTTGTTGAACTTCAGGAGGTTCCTCTCTGCCCAACTCTCCATCCTGTCCAGGTCTCTCTGAATGACAGCACAGTCCTCGGCTTTGTTGGCCACTCCTTCCAGTTTGGTGTCATCTGCAAACTTCCTGAGGGTGCGCTCTGTGCCCTTGTCCAAGTCATTGACGAACAAGTTGAAGAGCACTGGACCCATTATTGACCTCTGTGGGACATCACTGACCACAGAGTTGTCCCCATTTATCACCACCCTCTGGGCTCTGCCATCTGTCCAGTTCTCAATAAATAAATATTTATATATTTAAACCTCAGTAAATAAAAAGATGACAATTAGACAATGGTTTCTATCAGGAGGATGCTTTCCAGTAACATAATATTTAACTAGCTGCTAAAGCTAGAGCTCCACAAATTAAACAGGACCATATAAAATGATAAGGATAGAATGATACTGGTATCCAGTCACGCCTCTTCCAGTGCCATGTCCAGTGACCCAATTGCAGTGTTGGGTATAAGTATCACAGAGGTTTTGTGAGGGTTCTGTGGGTTAGGATTTCAGCTTGAGTTAGGATGGCTTTGTGCCTCAATTTCCTTTGGGCTTTCTAGAATGGCTAGTCTAGAGGATCTTTGTAATAGAGATCTTGATTGTCTTTGCACCTGGTACAGCTCTGACAAATAGTCAGAGCTTATCTTGTTATTAGTGACGCACCTATAGAAGAAAACTCATGCCACTGTAATACAGAAGATACTGCACGCTAAATTAGACTCTAATTCAACTGTTAAATAAGGCACCTTAGCTGCCACTTAAAGAGAAGTGGGGGGAATCTGGACCTTGCCATAGTCTGGTGCTCTGCTGATGCCTTTCATACAGTGGAGTGAGTGAGACCAGCTCATCAGCAGCAACTATGTCTGCCGGGGAGCACCGACATCCCCACCAGCAGAGCCTCATACAGTAGGGAAGGCTGTGATGTTCATGCAAGGACTTTTGCATGCTCAAGTAAGCTTAACAGATTGCAGAAAAGGATGTGTATTGATAGTGGTCCTTTGCGCTTGCTAACTGGTTTGTTTGGTACAAATGACTGACACACCACAGGACAATAGCATTGATATGCGCTATACATAAGCTAACAATGATTGATCAAAGTAATATGGATGAGGGAAGATATTATGCCTGAAGAGACAAATGATATAAGCAGCCTCACTACTACTATGGAGATAACCGAAATAAGAAAAATGGTGGCAACAGATAATGTAAGTCATCAGTGGCATCTAGGCTTTTTGAAAAAGATGCAGACAGAATAAAAAAAGCATTATTTCATCAAATATTCCTGTTATTTTCTTTCTCTGTCCCCAGTTTCCTATTTCCTGAACAAAACATTCATTAAAGATAAATCTCAGACCTTTTGCTAGTGTCTGTGCAATACCTGGAAGGTCAGAGAGGAGCAGTGCGGTCATCAGCTTTGTATACCTCCTTTATCAATTGTACTTATCAGTGAGTGCAATCAGGAGCTATTCTGGACTTGGTCTCCCATAATAAGCCAAAGTATGACAGAAATAGTGGAGCAACCAAGGTCTACTTACTGATCATAATATATTCAGATATGAAATATTCCTCCGGGTATATATGAAAATAGAATCTCAGAAGTTAATGCAACTTCCCCCTGCCCCCCCTTCTTTTTAAGGCTGGTTTGGGGAATCTAATATGTGGAATAATTTGCAGGAAGTGAAATGATATCAACAGCAGTGCAGAAAATCTACCATTATGAAAAAAAGTATGAAGTTCTGTATCTAATTGGCAGATATAGAGAATGGATACCAGCTGTATTCATCCCAGTAAAAAGTATCAAAAATAGGACGGCAGAGACAAGGATGTGGTTAAGCAAAGATAATAAGGAGAAGCAGAAGGCATTTGAAAAGTTCAAAGGATATGTTAAGTGGGAGGAATGGGCAGATTGGAGTGAAAATGAACACGAAACATGAAACAGGCCAAGACATCTCAACCCCACAGGGTTTTGAGATATTTACACAATAGGCAACCGGAAAAAAAGGATAGTCTTTGTAATCGTGATAATGAATTAAATTTTATATAATGCATCAGCACCAGAAAACATTCTGTTCCTCATTCCAGTACCTTTTTCAAAGCCTACTGAAGTTCGTTGCAGTCTTTCAGTAGCTTTTGGATGATTACATCAAGTCTTATTAAAATGATATATTGGGTGGGCTGAACATTCATAGCCTGGGAATTCAGGCACACATCCTCAGCAGGTAACCAGGCACCTAAGTCCCATCTGGTCCTTTGTCTTTGAAATCTCTTTGAAAATCCTATAATTTTTTAAAAGGAAGTTTAACCCTCATTCGAATATATTTTTAATTTATTAAACTGTCATGTAGTAACAAATGCAAAAAAAAAAAAAAAAAAAGGAAAAAAACTTTGATAAAATTCACAATGACTTCCAGCAAGCTAAGAGTGCCTACAATAGAATAAACAAAAAGGATAGACAATAAAAGGGTGTGTGTACCAGTATCTGTTTTAAAACTGTAGATTTAAAAAATAGTTTAAGGAGATTTTTACAAATGATGTAAATCAGTCTAAGATACATTCAGTGAGAAAATTCCAAGTACAAAGATCCATTTCAGCAATGATAGCAAATTAATTCAGTCAGGTCGTTCCACTGGTGCAGTTGTTCACTGAAATGAGTGGTCAAACCATAGGTACGGTAGCTGCTTCTGGGAGAAACAAAAGAGAGAGGAATACAGAACAAGGTAAAGAACGACAACACAAACACATTTACTGTTTGTGATATTAAAAAACATTCCACATTTCAGATACAGCAAACACAGCAATTACTCCAAACTTTAGGTTAAGTATAAACATTCAAAGCATAAACTTTTTGTCAGCAGATGTTAAAAGAGGAAAGAGTACCAAGGAAGCAGGGCATACTTTTTTTGACATGACCTACTCTGATCTAACCAATGAACCAAAGACAAGACACAAATAGGTCCCTTGCATTTCTGTGAAGTGATATGTCCATTAGATCACAGGAAGAGAGTCTTAAGGTTATGTTCAAAGAGATGAACATTTGCACTAATGTTTTGCATACGTGCTACAAAGAATGGTAATGTTCAGATGAGGAAGCACTCCTGTACAGAGCAATTACTTCAAGGAGAAAAGGAGTAATTTAAAATATTTTGAACTCTTTT
Source organism: Crypturellus tataupa (assembly GCA_034781795.1). Lineage (NCBI taxonomy): Eukaryota > Metazoa > Chordata > Aves > Tinamiformes > Tinamidae > Crypturellus > Crypturellus tataupa. The sequence continues at coordinate 528,219 of JAWLRI010000948.1, read as the reverse complement.
TCCTTTTTTTTTTTTCCCCTCTCCTCTCCACTTGTCATTTACCCTGACAATACTAACACAGAAAGTACCAGAATTTGCAATGGAAAGTTGTTTTGGATTGTGAAGAGGACCATTTATTAGACTCTGCAGCTGATTGATGTCTGCTATAGGAGGGGGAAAAAAGCTTCTGTTAAAACCACATTTTCTCCCCAAAACAGATTTTGACTAAGTGTTCTGTTTTTGTGTCTAGTTTTGTGTACACATACCCATAAGTTTTAATTGTCCTCTCTTTTTCTCTTTCTTTCTTTCTTTCTTTCTTTTTTTTTTTTCTTTTTGAATCTTTACCCAGGCCAGAAACAGCCAATTTTTTTTTGTAGTACTACTTGACATGATAGTCCAGGTGCAGCCAGCATGCTTTCTCTTTGGTGAGCATTATTAATTTCCTGCATTGCTTCATAGTCTGAAGATGAGGTAGCTCAGTTCCTCCCATCACTGAACGGGGAAAAGAAGTCGGTGGTGCAACGTGGTCGAAGGAGTCCATCTTAAGAAGAACCGCTAGACAGAAAAATGAACAACCATGAAAAACAGCTACTGTGCCTTTACTGAGGTGTTTCAGACAAATTTAAAATTTAATTTTATATTTATAGCACAATATTTCCAGATAGCTGAAGTTCAGTTTTATCCCTGCCAGGGAAAGGAGATGCTAACAGTTTGTGTTCCCTACGTAACTGGGCTATATTGTCTCACGTGTCAGGATTTCTTATCCCACAGAGAGCAGTACATATAGGGTATTCCTGCTAAAATCAAAGCAAAACATTTAGAGTTGCATGCCACTTCTAGAGGCAGAATTGTGTCTCATTAGTGAACTGTGTTGCCCTACTGAGGTTAGTAAATATTATTAACCCTAATTTAAAGGTGGGAAGAGTGAGACAAATGTTAAGAGCTTACAGTGCAACTTCCACTTAGACAGTGAGTCAGTAGTGGAGCAGAAAAGGGAACACGTGATTTCTCTCTCCTGTTGCCCTCCTGTCACTGCTGTCTCACTCTTTAACTCTGGACATGGCACTTTCTCACAGTAAATGTCAAAGCAAAAGAGAGGAAAAATATAGACTTCCTTGTTGCAATTATTTTTTTTTTATTAGCAGTGTAACCTGACCCAGCAAGTCAGTTCAAAAATAAATAAATTAAAAAAAAAGTAAAAATCAGTAAGTATATCTTATTAAATACTTGGGTCAGGTTATCTGCCTGTCAGCAAAAGAGGAAAACATGCATTTGGCATATTGCTGCTGAGCATGCTTTCTATTTCATCCCAGTGCACACCTCAGCTGTACCCAGCATTTAATAAGCATTATATTCAGTGCCCTTTAAAAAAAAAAAATATTGAATTATTACTCTTTTTATGGTTCCATAAAAGCCTTTATTAATTTGGAGGAAGCTGCTTCATCTTCCCTGCCCAGTCAGTCCTCAGTGAGCGATTAAATTATTCATGCAGCCTCCAGTTGGTTTTGTTTACTGTGTCCAGATCATGATGTCTTTAGTTTGGAAAAGAGAAGCAAGTGTGTGTATCTGGTGGTGCCTGTCTGCAATTGAGCTGTGCTGGTGACGGTGATATGCTGAGAGTCTGAAAGGAGTCATGCACACATTTTTCTGTACAAAAAGTGCAAAATGCTACTTTTACAAGCCCTACGAGTGGTGAGAAAAGACCTACCAGTCTTATATGAGTAGATTTTGATATTTTTTGCCCTCTCAACTTAGAAGCCAAACCCAGTTTAGATGATTGATTCCACTTAACTCTAGGTGCCAATGCAGACAATAAAGACTACTATTTTCTTTTAGTAGCAAAACAGCTTTTCTCGTATCAGAATATGTAAGACCCCAAGTTACCTTAGCTAGTTAAACACCTACTGTCTAAAAATTCCTTAACATAAAGAGAGAAAGAGAGAGAGGAAGATTCAGCATCCCTATTCTCCTCAGTGGCATGCATAAATGACTGGCCATATCTCCACGATAGTGTAAAATTAAAAGCATAAAGTAATAGTGGTACTTGAAATGTGAATGGGATCAAATGCAATAGGGGTTGAGAGCCCTTTCATCCAAATGAAGTCAAAGTCAAAAGTCCCTTGGAGGGACAAGGCACACCCCTGGATTTTTACAATTATGAAATCATTCTCTTAAATGCATTTAAGTTTACTCAGAACTGTGTTCTTTTCTCCACAAATGTAGAGAAAGAGTTAATTTCTATCGTTTTCTAATCTTTTAATTATATTACCAAGAAATTCTATGAGACTATGAGATGAAATATCTCTATTATAATATCAATCCTAGTGCCATTGTGTATTGCTTTTCACAAATCTACTCATATATTCTTAAATTCTAAGTGCAGTTTTTACTTGTTACACTGACTAGGAAGGATGCTTTTGTCTGCAGGATCTGTTTTAGCATTCTTACCATGGTAGCTTTGGTGAATTTACTCTAAAATAGTTTATAAAATTATGAATTTGACAAAAAAAAAATGCAATCTTTATAGCTATTGGCTCAATAATGTCAGAAGTAACTGGTAAAGGGAAATGTAATTTTACAGCAAAACTGCCTATAATTTCCTGATTTAAATGAAAGTTTATAACAGGTTAATAAACCTCATCTAACCTGTGCTGCTTTCAGAACCTGAGCAGTTGCCCTTTACGTGTTTGGGAAGGCCCAAACAAACGAAAGCCTGAAGGATCTGTTGGAAAAGGAAAAAAAAAAAAAAAAGAGAGAAATGCAAATTGTAGTTCCAGTACACATAGATTTCCTTCTGGCAGCACATGTGACTGTCTATGGTAGGGAAAGAGTTGGAAAAGCCATTCATTTTTTCTCAGTAACTAAATATTTTTTAGTGATCATTTCACAGACCCAAACAAGCAAGGTTTGTTTCTACCCTTAAATATCCCCTGCTCCAGGCATTTTTCCATGTCTGCCAAGTTTTGCAATGTCCCTTTATCAGTTACTGCTGTGAATCTATCTGTTGCCTTGCAATTCCTCTTTCCTCAGCAGATTTTTTTTTTAATTTAAGTTGTCTTTTCTTTCTGCGAAACTGAATCAAGGTCTGAATCCCGAGACTGTGTTCTAAGCAGCCAAATTTTGGGGTTACGCTGGAGGATTTACAGGCTTAAGTTCCTCCAGATGTTACTTTTAGTAAAAAGATCCCACTGTGACAGGTGCTGTACAAATGCACAGAAACATTTTGAATGGTCAACTTTTAGGATTTCTTCTCTCTCACCTCCATCAAAACCCTGAAGACTCATAAAAAGGTAAAACTGAAGTCACACTGCTCTGAATCAGGTCCTTTTCCCTGAATGGGATACAAAAGAAATAAGGAATTTTTTCTCCAGATGCAGGGAGGGGAGAACATTTCATGAACATTCATTGCTCAAACAAACGGCAAAGAAAGAAAGCATCTGGGAAAGGCACATTGACAAAGAGCAAAGGACATAACCCATTTCATATCCAAGCATGGCAAATCAATTTAATGTCTTTCATTACTGCTTGAAAACGGAAACTTACATGTGAACAATAAACTTTAATCTGGTTGACAACAGTTTAAAAAATGCACTGAAAGCAAGTTTCGGCTGCATGACATACTTTATGACACTTATTAAAAAGACATACTTGTAAGTCAATTAACCTGCCCAATGGTACATTTTAACTTGTTTTCTATTAGGAAAGGCAGCAAAAGGGCAAAGTTTTTCATTTAGGAAGGTTCTAAGTTGATTTCTTTTTCCTCTTTAAGTGAAGGGCATTGCTGGTATCATCGTTCCTAACCAGTCCAATATGAAATATATACTATTGGTTTCCACCAACTCATATTGTCACAGGTGACGGTTGCTTATTCTCTAAAACTTTATAGTCGCTGCAGTTTGCTATGGTAATTCATTAATTACAGTAATGATGACACCACAAGATGAGGCCGTTAACAAGACACATCTATCTGAATATCACAGAGAGGATCAGTTGCACCCACCCCACGTAAGGTCACAAAAGCATTTAGCTGAGATTGTCATGTCTCAGAACTTCCGTAAACATTTGGGCATTGCCACTCTTATTCCCATTCCTTTCCCTCCATTTACAGTTGATGACATGAAAACATGAGTAGGCATATAAACACTCACACATAGAGTCTTTTATGTGCACATATTTATTTTACCCCTATGCATTCTCTATACAAAATATATAACTATGTAATGTGTATATAAAAAAAATGCATCTACTGCATATATTATAGATAGATACATTTTGTGCATATCTGTGTGTGTAGGTATGTTTGTGCATATATATGTATACACAGATCAGGATTTTGTACAGATTTTCCAGGGATAATGCATTGATAAAAGCTTTTTTATGGCAATTTATGTAATGGAATGGCAGAGAGGAGAGGAGTCAAGAAAGAAGATGTTGTCCCTTTGTGAAAGTACACTAAATTACACCTTAGTTTGCAGATACTGGGAACTAATCCCTCACACAGGTTATGCCTGCAAACTTCCAGTGAGTTCTGCGAGCAATGTGGATGCAGATTATCTACCCTATTGGAATCACAGTACTAGGACCAAAAGATGGAAGTATGTCTGTGATGTATTTCTATGGAGAAAATGATGAGGAATATTGCTAAAATTTAAATATAAAAAACAATCTGCAAAATGGTCCTGGTCAACAAGGTAATGACTTGGTTACGCTTACAGAAGGAAAATGTTACTCTCTGTTGTATAGCTTAGACCTGTGTGAGAAAATGGAGTGGTGACATTAAGATAGCAAAAAGACAGAAAGATTAGGGGTACGGTTCAGTGTCACTTCACAAATGCCTTGCAAATTTCATCTGTGAGCTAAGCAAAAAGGATACTTAGACTTCAACTAAAGTCAATGGTTAAACCTCTGAGTTCAATGGAAACCGTAAAAGAACAGCAAGCAGGTAAGAGTAACATGTTAATCTCCATCAGCACATTTCAAAAGCAGATTTCAAAAATTTCATAAAGGAGAAATGTTATTAATATTTTTTTTACATGGCAAAGGAGGAAAGCTGAAAAGTATAGTGATTTTTAAGGCCTTTAATTAAATACAGAATAGAACCAATTACTCGTGAATAAGGTATGTACACATAGCTGTCCATTAAACTATGCTGCCTTTAAAGGAGAGCTGTCTCTTGGGGTAACCTTCAGATCAAAATTCTGGAAATGTGCCATTTTCAGGTCTCCAACCTTGTCTTTCGTGTATATGAATGCAAAAGGATGTTTTGCTTGTTTGTTGCTTTGTTTAAATGTTAACTCTTGATATCCTTGAAAAGGCCTAGTTCCTTCTATTATTTTGAGATTACATGGCATATAATCTTGGATTTGGGATCCCTTTATGGGATTAAATTTTGGATAACAATTTATTAAATAATATGCTTTAAAAAAATATGTATAAATGGTGTAACTGAATTTATTGTAATGAATTAATCTTACAATGATTATTTTAAACTGAATTCAGAGACATTCTCCGGTCCTGGGTTCTCCTGTCTAAGTTGAATGATTTGAAGACACCTTCCTTACTTTTCCTACTATTAAAGTCATAGAGCTAAAGCTCAGAATCTTGTTGAGCTGGCTGAGACCTGACCCAGCAACTACCTGGAACAATGTTTTTCTCTGTAGTTCTTCCATCTTGTTCACTGTAATTAAGTACACTAAAACTTGTCTCATGCTCAGAAAGTCAGGTCTTCTTTACTAGGCAGTTTCAAGCTGAATGATTCTCAATGTTTCATTTTCTTTAGGTTTATCAGAATTAATCTGCTGTACTCTAGAAGATGGAATTGAAATCCGCTGTTGAAAGTTCTTGCAAAGTTTGTAAGTGTCCTAATTTAGGCAGTATTCTGTGGACAATTTTTGCTTAAGAGTTATTTGATATTTTTACTTCCTCTCTTTGTCTAGACTTTGAAATGAAGAGATGAACTAGAACAGCAGCAGCATTTTAATTTCAGTAATAAATATAAGAGGTACCTTAGGATCAGACAGATATTTCAGTTGTGCACTGAGCTATTTCAGAAGCATTTTTATTGGGTGGACAGGAATTTTGGTTTTTTAGTTTTAATTACTCCTGAAGAGCAATTATTTGAAATATTATTTGAAATTTGGATAAATGCTGAGAACATTTCCATTTTCCAGTAGCAGTGACATGTTATGCAAGTTTATATATTAACATTCTCCTTTAGATCCCAGAATACTTTAGAAATATGGACAGTTTCATTATGTATGTCATTTTAGATATATAAGTCACATCTAACATCAAGAGTGGAGCTGAACTGGTCTTGAAGAAGCATTCACTGCTTGTCTACATTATTTAATTGCTAGATCCTGTCAAGCCTAGCTATTTGCTACATGCTAGAGCAAGTGGCATGCTGTGTGCATGAATGCAATATCACTGAGCTTAGTTCAGTTGTATCCCTGTGTACCGCCTACCTTGTGAGCAAGGATATAGTCTCATGGGGAAACCATCAGGGAAACATCAGGAAGAGTCATTCCTTAGTGAAAATTGCTACGTAGCAGGCAGGATATTTAGACAGCTCAGACATAGCACTGCCTTTTAGAGGAAGGAAGTAAAGTCAAGTCATGCCCCCTGGTACTATCCACAGTTCTCAGGAAACATTGATTTTCTGAGTATGTAGGGATGGTCAAGCTGAAGGTGATGGATAGCTGCATAAATTTAAAAAATTCCTGTGGGAATTACAATCTTTCTCTGAATCTATCTTTCTTGGAGCAGATTTGTTTTTCTAAATGCATACTCCTGAATTACCTGTAATTATGTATACATGCATACATGTTTATGTATGCATAAAATGATTGTGGAAGATCTGTATAAAGTCGAGGAAGGTCCTTGAGTGTCGCACTACTGAGTTCTTTTAAGGATTAAGAAAAAACTGAAAAATAAACCTAATCACTAAATAGAGAAAATATGGCAAGGAAATGTGAATTAAAAGAAAAAAAAAGAAAAAAAAAAAAGGAAAGAACACACCTTTTTTAAAATGCATACAAAGCAACCCTCAAAAAGGCCTCCAAGCTCAAATGCTCTCAAGAGGGTTTAGAAGGGAAAAAATACTTTCAATAACTGTTTTTTATCTTCAGGTTTTTACTTTATCTCACTTTCTCCAAGGATAGAAGTTGACCCCAAGAGGGTCATGGAATCTGATTTATTGCAGTGTGTAAAGCAACAAAGCCAGTTTTTCAAAGCTGTGTTGGAAGTCTCTGGTTATTTCACCTGAACCCCCCTAACTTTCTTTTCCTCAGTGCATTGTGTTTGTTTAGAGTTGAGAAAGATTCTGGTAGAACATAATCATGAAAGTGGCCTCCCAATATATGATCTAATTTTTCAAGTGCACATGGAATCAGTCTGAACAGAGTTTTGCTTTCCCTTCCATTTTTCCCATTTGGAGTAATTGTTGAGTAATATTTCCTTCCTTCCTTGAGGAATTGACATTTAAATCTGAATTTTTTAACATTTACTTTGTATCCCAAATTTTGAGGCATATGAAGAAAATATAAGCAATATCATAAGTGACCAAGAAATTCAAGCAACTAGAATGCAGTAAAGTGATCCATGCTGAACCTGCAAAGATCACATGTTTATCACAAAAGCATTAGGGAAATGGTGTAAAAAGTGACAGTTTGGTAGATTGATGGTGCAACAACTTTACATTATTGTTTCCAGTTCCACAATGCTCATTGTCAAAGGATTAACAATGTAAAATAGACCAACAC
>JAWLRI010000948.1:510019-520380 GCA_034781795.1 Crypturellus tataupa | reverse complement strand
AATGTAAAATAGACCAACAGACAAAGGAAAATCTCGCTGTATCTGTGACTAAAGGAAATGTTTACTGAAACCAGAATATTTTTAGCAATTCTATTGAAACATAGAAAATGTGAAAGCTTGGATTTGCCATGGAAGATCAGAAAATACTTTGGTCTAGTGGAAGAGCAAGGATAGTGTAATTTCTGCTAGATTTCAGGTATCCACATGGGAGCTTGTGTAAATAAGCTCCCAAACTCTCCAAATAGCTCTCCTGATGCCTTTACCTCTTACATTCTTGGTCAGGAAATGTCTACCTCAAAAAGATTTTTGTTTGAGTTTAGTCATCACAGTTTGGAGGAATACAAGGAACCTAAACAATTTCCCTTGGATAAATCTGGCTTGAATTCCAACACACACTCTGGAAGATGGTAGAAAATGGATCATAAACCAAAGAGGTATTCCGAGCTAGTTAGCCAAGGTGCTGCTCTGACACATGAATTCATGACGACTGAGACTAAAGTGGGATGGAAAAAAACCTATTCCATTTATATTATCTGATATTTACATCATTGTCGTAAGCACTTGAAATGATATAAAGTTTAAGCATGGTTCTGCCATATTTGCATATGGCACAGGAGCTTATCAGGATCCTACTTTATGTCTATATCCAAATAATCAACAGTAGAAAATGATATTTATCTGGAAATGAATAAGAACCCTTTGAGGTAAAGTAAATAACGTAATACAAGTGATTGTATCATTTCCTTATTACAGCAGTAGATTAGACAGAGGAACCAGTCTCAAAGGTTAGCCAAGCTTATTAATATATAAGAGTAAAAATAGTATTGTAGTATTGCGATACTCCTTATGTTGAACTGTGCCGATAGATTGCTAATTATATTCTAATGCATCACAGTAAAAACAGTGCAGGTAAACCATCTATTTTAGATTAAACACAGAAATATGTATTGATGGATGACTTACTGTGGTAGAAGGTTGCTAGTTCCACTTTGTAAATCTTTTTGACAATAACACTGTTAAAAGCAATCAGAGATTATGTTTGACTTCATGTGTTTGAGATAGGTGTCTTGTCTTATAAGAGTTTTTAGACTCTTATAAACTCTTATAAACACTTATAAACTGTAATCACTTCTTAACTTCCTCTTTGATAAATAGATTTTTTTTATTTTTTTTATTTTTTCACTATCAAGAAAGTTCATCAGACCTATGATCATTTTGTTAACCAAAAATGATATTTGATCCCAATGGAACCATTAGGTTGCTTAGCCCAATGTCCTGAAGGTTTCCTCTACTTTATTTGTTCATATGCTCTGAACAGCAGCCTCCATTATACCAAGTTTTGTCTAGAAATGTCTATGGTGATGAATTAAAGAAATTCATCAAGAAATGTCCTGACAGTTTTTTTCAAAATTTGTTTCAGTTAAACTTGTCAAAAATGTGAATTTCTCATTTGAGTTTATTTGATTTCATGGTCAAACAGTTGTTTGTTGACCCTGTTGTACTTCTCTATTCAACTATGCAAATATCCAGTAATTTCTCCTCCCATGCTACTTTTACATTTTCTGTTTTGAGGTATTTCTTCCAGCTCTTTGATCGTTTTTGTGGCTCTTCTTTACATTCAAGACTAATAAGGATGCCATACCTCAAGACTGATCTTCCTAATGTCATATCTGTCCTCTTTCTGCAGGACTAACCTTGTTCCTTCATGGAGAAATGGCATCGTGGGGTTCTTTGTTTGCTTCTTATTTTTGTGTCTGGCATGGTCCTACAGCCCTCTTCAGATTCTGCTTCTCTGTTTCTCTCTTTCTTTAGCTCTGATTTGAGTGCCTATTTCTGTAACTTCGTAGTGGTATAACTTTTTCTTTGGTTGAATTGTGTATATATATATGTATATAAATATACACATATATACATACATTGTATCTATACATACATATACACACACACATAAAATATTATATATTTGTTTAGATTCTATCAGTATATTAATATTATTATGATTACTATATTAATTTCTTAACCACCAGTTACTCAGTTCTACTTTCATTTAACAGAAACTTTCTTGGTATCTGGCAGTCCTAATGTTCTCAGACGAATATAAATTTATATTCCCTCCAGATATATCATATAGCATTTTCCAAGTTTTCAAGGGCCTTTTCAGATTGATCTTTAGAAATTTATTAGGATCTGCTGCATTGATGTGTCATAATGAAATAAATTTCCGGGCATTTTTTTTTCTAAAGTAGGTAAGAGTTAGGACTGAGAATGAAAGAAGCAGTTCAGGATGAGGAAATCTTGATATTTAAGTATTATCTTATCTCACGAGTAATATAAGAAGTTCCATCAATAAGTAGGAAAACAGTAGACCTCAATGAAACAGAAGGCCCCAGATCAGATAAGAACACAATTGTCTTCAAAATCAGGATAACAGAACATAATTCAATTTTCCACTACTTCAACTGAACATGAAGGTTGGGGAACTGACCAAGCTCTACAGCACTGTGATCTTCACTGATTACATAAAAGAAGACACTTCTTATATGTAATCTGCTTTATTTTGCACATTCTCCAAGTTTAGACTCTAATATAAGATATATTCATTTGTTCTGGTACTAATAAGTCCTATGGTAAGTTGAAAATGTGTCACTGAGTATGCAGCAGATAAAACAGATCCTCATCTTGCATGAAAGCCAGTTGTTTATAACATCATTCATGACTTTTTTTTACCATGAACATAGGCAGCCTGTAAATTTCTATATGCTAAAATCTAAATTGTTTTGTCTACACTAGGCAGGAATTATTATTCAGCTTGTATTAGCTGATAATTTTGAGCAGCACATTGTAAAACTATAATCCCAACAAGCCCCACAGACAGCACTAAATAAGAAACCATAGGGTGCCATTTAGGGCTTTGTAATGCAAAGCATAGGGCATTACTGTGAAACGCTGAATGTCATCTCTTTTCAGGGAAGTGACAAGAGAGACCTGAACTTGTAATGAACTGATAATATCCAACAATTAAGAGCAAATCCAAAGCCCAATGAAATCAATGGAGAAGCCACATGCTCCCACATGGGGCCATGGATTGGATACTTAGGCACGTTCAGCAAAGCACTTACATATATGCAAATGCTCCTCGTTCTGTAAATCATTTAAGGACACACTGAACTTTCAGCAAGTACTCACATTTCAACTGAAGTAAATTTAAGTATATTTTAAAGTGTTTTGTTGAATTGGGAGGAACTGATGAATCTTAACCTTGGTGAATTTTATGGGAATATCTGCTGTACTTAAATTTAACATATTTATGTAGTAAACTCTCAAATTTCTCCACTGAGTCCAATGGAAAAAAATAGATAAAACATAACCTCTGTCCCTCTTCTTCTTTACAGCTGCAAAGGTCAAGCAACTCAGAAGCTAAATGCTTACCTATTGCTATGCTAGTCTTTTCTTCAAATCCCAACAAGGAAGTTTCCAGTTAATGCAGGCTAAACATCTGTATTCAGTTTTTTATTAATCCCTTACTAAGCGAATAGGAAACAGAAAATGGAACTTCAGCTGGAGGTGGAGGGGGAAAAATACATTTGTTAATTTATTTTGCACCATTTCTAACTAGATCAATTCATATGCCCTCAGATTATAACTGCCTTCATATAAGTTGGACTCTGAAGTTGACAACTTCCATAAACTCTCCATCAGTGAGAAATATCTGTTATGTGTAAAATTTAGTGCCTAATACAGATTTTATTTTATTGCTAAAGAATTCTGAATAGTCGAGATGATTTAAGCAGTCTGTAAGTTTCAAGGAAAATCACATAGTAAAATAAGGAGCAATGCCTTGTTCTTCTGTGTAGCTCCTAACTTTGACGAGAGATGCACTTCTTCTCTCTGCCTATTTTTTTGGAGGAACTTCATACTTGGAATTAAAAAAGAACTAAAAGCATAAAGTTTTTAAAAGGTAGACTTCTTTTTCATTTTATTCAAATAGACATGCAAGGAAACAATAATCATGCAATATTTCTACTTCAATGAGATCTATGGGCCACTTCTGACAACTATCTACATGTTGAAATGAATTGATTCTATGGATGGTCTCCAGAACTTTAGATTTTTTTTTTCCAGTAGTTTTATGTCTTATAGTGTTAAATTCTATAACTTTGCATACTAGACAATGTTCAATAAAGAAAAATATATATATATATTTTTTTTATTTTGAGTTTCTGGTAGTATTGCTTAAGCCTTAGTACCATAACAATTGCTGTATTAGATTCACCTATGAAAGTAAAAAGGAGTATCTCACAAGTATGACATGATATATCTAAGTATTAGGTATATAAGTGTTGGTAGAATTTGCTGCAATTCTCAGATGTGCACATTTTAAGTGTTGGTAGAATTTGCTGCAAGTCTCAGCTGTGCATATCTGTGACTAGAGAGAAAACCACAGCTCCATTTGCTCCATTTCAGCCTCGCTAACTGTTGTCAGAGGCATCACTAGTATCAGCGTCAACAAAGTGCGAATGATGCTCTAATGTAATTGCAACTATTAAAAAAGTGGCTTTCTTTTCATTATGAAATTCAGCATTCCTGTAAGTCAATAACTCAAGGAAGTGAATGGCTAAATTAAGTAATACTGAAGGGAATATCTTTCTTCATATTAGAATCTGGATGAGCAGGAAAACTTGTTTGGATATAGCACAATTAAGGATACTTTTCTTTTTTTAACATTCTTTGTAAAGATTAAGATGAAAAGGCATTAGAAAATAAGGCTGCTCAGGCAAAAGTTCTGCAGACATAGAGCATGAGAAAGAATGATTTCAGAGTTATGATTTTTTTTTTGTCATTCTAATAAAGTTACTGGCCCTGCATTAACAGAAAGTGACTCTTAGAGATGTTTACCATAGTTACCTGTCATCCATATGTATCAATGTCTAGGATGTGGGAGATTTTCACTAGGGGCAAATTTCAGGGTTGGCCTGAAGCTATATGATATATTTTGCAAGCACTTAAGACAGGGACCCTTGAGATCTATATAAAATCATGAACAGAGACCTACTTTTAGCTTTTGTCCCAATTGGGTGGTCCTTGCCCTCTCAGGAGTTCTTATGACACAGGAGAACTCACAGTTGAATAGTTTGCGTTGTCCATTTAAGACTTGTCTGAGATCCATTGCAATCCCTGAGATAGCATTTGGGTAGATACTTGCAGTACAATACATGAATACACTCACTGCAATCACAGTAGGAAAAATTCAAAGGGCAGGTCCTAATACCAAGTGATATTACCTCAGGCTAGTTATCAAGTAACAACTATTAAGTACCTATTATTTTGCTGGAGAAAAATCACATTTAACAGATAGCATGAAGTCCTGTAAGCACCAGTTGGAATGTATTTCCCCTTGTATAGGTGCAAAGGAATGGTATGCATCTCCAGGGGTTTTATGTCTAATAATCCTGGATAGCAATGATACAGTTTTATCTAATCTAAACTATAGAACAATGATATTTTAATCCATATATGTATGCATACACACACGTATATATATATATATATATATACACATATATACACCCCTACAAATACAGATTTCTTTGTAAATACATATTCATGATTATAATAATTATACAATATCTTTCCTTTTTAGATTGATAAACATTTTAATAAATAAGGTAAGTATGAGTATTACTGGGTTACAGCTGTCCAAATAAAGGCACAAATCTCTGAAGCAAGGTACACAGTAAGTCACTTGCTGAAGTGGGGAAAAAGTTAAGTTTCCTAACCCATTCTCCTTAAAAGTAATGCCACTTGGCAACACTGCTTCTCCTAATTCAACTCACACTATGTAGTAGATTAGAAAAGCATGAAAAAACTTGGCTCAAGTGTTCACCCCACTGTTCCGATCGAAGGAAAAAACAAAAACAAACAAAAACTGTGAAACAGACTAATACAAGCAAAGGACGAGAGCACCGGTTGTAGGTCTCATAGCCATTTGTCCAGGACTGCTCTCCTCCTCCTGCTTCCCTGATAATTAACCATCATTTCTGCACTTCCTCATCTTCTTTGTATTGATCTTTCATCATATAATGGGTGCAAACAGCAAGAGGAAGGCTTAATAACAAACATTAAAATGAATAAATAATTACAACCACAAATCTTCCTCAACCAACTGATTATTTGTTCAGTGACAATATTACAAGAAATTGGCTTTACATAATTTAAAAGGACACTAGTAAGTAGGGATTTTTTAATAGCATTTTTTCCCTCTCTATTCTGTTTAAATGTGGACTGGGGTATCTTTTCTTAAAAGGCTGTGAGGGCTGCACTTCCTAACCACTTTCTGAGCATCTTTCTGTGATATTCAGTAAATTTGTGAGGATGTGAAATGGATTGTAGGTGATCAGGGGTGGCTTACATTTTTCAAATATATAACAGAGGACTTAGTGCATGTGTTTCCCATTTTCATCTCCTTAATTTGACTCTTCTCATAGTTGTCCTGTAGGATCAGGATGGGTGAGGAATAAAAAATTGAAAGAACAAAGGAGAGGTTAGGAGAAAAGCAGTTATTTGAGGAAGAAGTATTCCAAATGCATCTTATCTGAGTTTAGACATCTCCCAAAGTCCCAAAGGAATTCAGGTTCCTTTTGGGTAGTTATTTTGGTTGACTCATGAGCTGAGTGCTGTATGGAGAGTCAAGGACCTTCTACCTCCTGATTTGGAGGACAGAGCTCAAGCCTGTGCCCTGACCCTCACTTAGTTTATTAGGATATACATGACTTTTGAGCGAGTGGTTCAATATTAGCAGCAAGAACTTAATTTTACATAGCAGACTTGGAAATGTGTCTCACAAAGTCGTTAAGGCAGGTGAATGTGAGGGAATAGCTGCCCCTAATGTTGAAACTCTGTGCCATAGTGACACTACAGGTCCTCAGTATAAACTTGATACATTATGTTTGATTCAGAAATTCACCTTAATGCAATCATCCTTATCATGCAGGTTCCAGGCATCAGCATCATCAGAGGCATGAAAGTTTGCTGTTCCCTCTGTTTTAAACCATCTCTGACCTGAGGGCACCCTATTAGCTACTTCAGAGCTGTCTTGGGGTTGCCTGATATGAACACATATTTGTGACACATCCCAGACCTCTGAAATGAGAGGAATTAGGAATGCTGGCTTGTTTTGAGTGAAGATTTTGAAGGCAAGAGGTCAAGTGTGCTTTATTCATTAAAGCACTTCTCTTTCCAAAAGCTCCATAACTAGATGTCCACATGTTGAACAGGTAATGACCTGAAAACTGCACGATTTACAGTATGATATGCTGGCAGAAAGTTTTCTAACACCTCCCAGATGTGCACTTTCCAGAAATCC
This sequence comes from Crypturellus tataupa, assembly GCA_034781795.1. NCBI lineage: Eukaryota > Metazoa > Chordata > Aves > Tinamiformes > Tinamidae > Crypturellus > Crypturellus tataupa. Next base: position 513,017 of record JAWLRI010000948.1, on the reverse strand, counting down.
ACTGTACATAAACATAAAGGTCTGCAATCTGTCAGTTAATATTAATGTGGTCATTTGCTGGTAAGTTGTAATAACATGATGCACATGGGATTTGCTACACTGACCTTTTTGGTGAAAGTGATTCATTAAATGGTCACTCATTTAGACAGCAGTAACTATTTGCACAGCTATTAACATTTTAGATCTTAACTAGGTATTTATTGCTTTCAAAAAGAAATTTTTACCAAGGTTAGCTGAAGACCAGATTTTTCATTATTCAATAAAGGAAAGAATTTGAAATTCAAGAACATCAATTACAAAGGGGTGGAACATTTGTATGAAATGTCTATACCTTCAGATTAGTCTAGATCGCTGAGTTATTAGGTGCTTTTGAGTCCACAGCTACAAATCATTACTATATTTGTGAAAGGTTAAAAAAGTGTTTCTTTCCTTCTTATGCCCTGCTTTTCCTCCCTCACTCCCACACCAGTTAAAGAATTTATGTATGGAAATTGATGAGGAATCTTAAATCATCAGTTATAAGCCATAAGCTAAAAGCCATCAGTTTCAACAGGTGCTTGTTTCTCATCAGGTTCATTGATAAATGCTTAAGTGGGCTTAGTTTTAAGACAATATCAAACAGAAATTTCTGTAGAATCACACAAATTCCATCACACTTCTAATACAAAAAGGTTTCAACTAGTGCCCTTCTGGGTGGCACCTTTGCTTTCAGGTTGCCTCCCAAGCACCTCAGTACTGTCCCTGTGGGCTGGCTGAGAGCTAGCAGACATTATCAGTTCCCTTCTCTTGCTTCTTTATTCCCTTGACTTTCTGATACTAGATTAGTTCTCTAAGTGTTGCAGTTTAATGGGGGCAAGGGGCAAATTTGGTAAGAGATGAATCCCCTTGCGTTCAAGCCAATTCTCAAAGGTTAGAGGGACTGGGAGCGGCTGGACTCATCTCGTAATAGGGATACCTGACTCTGGCAGCATCAGATTCACAAACTCTGTGTCAACTGTAGGTCTAATCGCCTTGAAAACAGTGAATCAAGTTCACAAATAGTATGAACGGCCTCAGCCCCAACTTTAGCAGTATCGGGTTCATGAACAGTCTGTCAGCGGTCTGATCGTTTTCAAAACAAGTAGACAAGTTCACAAATAGCACAATTTATTCAAATGCAACATTTACAAATCAGGTTTCTGATGTCAGTACAGGAAATTCTCTACTACAGTGTGGGGTTTTCAGCTAGTGCCTAGTGTACAAATGTGCAGCCATCACTCACCCCATAAGATGGGAGAAGGTGCTCAACCTTGAGGAGTCTCCTCGAGGAGTCTCCTCAGACGGCTTCCTTACCTGAGGGGAGGAAAGGGGTTCAGTCCAAGGACTCATCCAAAAGTTATGATGGAGTCTTCCCTTTCCACTCTGCTTTCTTCTCTCTTCCTTCTTATTGTCCCTCTTCCTGCGGTATCCCTCCTTAGTGTTATATATTTTCTTTTACATTTAGGTGGAGTTTGAGTGATTCTAGTCATACTTACTCTCGTTATTGTTTGGTTTAAAAAGTCTTTCCAGTTAATGGAAAATCCAGAGAGAATGCTTAGTGAGGATGGGTCATTCCTTGGAAGAAGGTAACTTTTTGGATGGGGTTGTGTATTGGTATTATAATGAGATTAGAATGAGGAGAAGTTTGAGCAAAGTCCATCAGAAGGGACTGATCATTGGTGGCCCAGCACCAGACATCTTTTCATACTATGTGGATTATCAGCTATGTGGTACGACCAAGTTGCCACTTCTGCAGAGAGTACTACAGGGATCAGCTGCGGTGTCTTCACTCCGCTCCACCCTCCATTCACTCATCAGCTGCACAGCCCCATCAGGTTACCCCCTCCACAGTGAAGCCAACAAACTTTGGCCATGGTGTCTCCATTCTGCTCCACTCTTCATTTACTGTTATTAATATGTGCTAGGAGCACAGATTGTATTGCCAAGGAGAAGTAGATTCTGTACAAAACAACCATCCTTGAAGTGGCAACTGCCTCCCACTTCAGACAAGCCTTTGTAATGCCATAAATTCTGTTAAGCTCTAGTTTTTCTCTAAGTTCCCCTTTCTAGAGCAATTCTCTCACAAAGTATTATCTCCATGTATTTCTGCAGATATGAGTTCCCTCTACTGGGGAAGTTTTTTTTGTTGTTTTTGTTGTTTTTCCATTCTATGGAACATTTTTTTGAAATGTGGGTGAAACAGTGAAGATGTTTTGTTCTTAGGGGTAGTCCCTGGCGGATGAAGTAAGAGGCCAGTCTGGACACTGGACAGGTTGTATTAGGCATGTGAGTGTGAAGCAATATATTCCTGCATTTTGTTTTAATTAATGATTTGGTTTATGTACCACAATAGCTTTAGAAATGTTATAGTAATTCACTTAGTAGTACAGTAGTTGCCCTCTTAGTTAGTCCATTACCTTCTGAGCCGTTCACAGGCTCCAAAAATATGCATACATATTTCTTTCAGTTTTAAGCTCAAATTGTAGCCCATCATATTATAATCGTGAGATGTGGCATAAGAGCCCAGAAACATAGGCTAACCGTTAAATCAGCATCAGTATCCTTCCAACTGAGTGGCATTTTTTTTTTCAAATTTCCAAATGCGCTGCTTCCAGGGATGGTGTGATGAGGCATGCTGTACATGACCAGCCATCAAATATTAAAAGGGACCACAGAAGTGACAAGATTGTTCAGCTGATACAGTTACAGTGATTCTGGTTAGCAAGGGATCCTTCTTTGCTTCCCAGTGAACTGTTAAAGGGTATACATTTTTGCAGACCTCTCTAGTGTCTCCTCTATTTGCAAAAATCACTTGCATTAAAGCAAATCTAGGAAAACACAACTCCACTGGGAAGTAGAGTAGCCATGCAAAATCATTATCCTAACAGCCCTAAACATTCAAAAGTAGGTTGTTGTTTCATAACATGTTGATCACAGCAAGGATGAGTGGCATGTGCATGTGCTGTAGATATATGGTACA
>JAWLRI010000948.1:475619-487582 GCA_034781795.1 Crypturellus tataupa | reverse complement strand
GGAGGTGAAGCTGACCAGCCTGTAGTATCCTGGCTCCTCCCTCTTGTCTTTTTTGAAGATTGGAGTGACGTTAGTTTCTTCCATTCCTCCGGCACCACCTTCAATCTCCATGACCTCTCGAAGATGATGGAGAGCGGCTGAGCAATAACCCCCCTGCCAGTTCCCTCAGCACTCTTGAGGGCATCCCACCCGAGTCCATAGATTTATGGGTGTCCAGTTTGCCTAAGTAATCCGTAATCTGATCCTCCTTGACCAGCGGAAAGTCCTCCTCTCTCTGGTTATCTTTCTTATATCTGGGCTCAGTACTTATGGGGGGACTAGCCTTAGCAGTAAAGACAGAAGAAAAGAAGGCATTTATAACTCTGCCTTCTCTGCATCCTCCACCATTCAGCAATGGACTAACATTTTCCCTAGTCCTCCTCTTGCAGTACCAAAGCAGTCCTAAATAGCTCAGAAGCCAGCCTGTTGCATGCCCTGGATCTCAAGGATATGGTGCAAAGCTAAGCATTCGTGACTAAAGAAGAGAACCACTGGGAAAGCAAAGTCAGGGATAGATTATTGGAAAGAGGAGGCAGAACTGACCTCAGAAGGACCAGCAATATGAGCTAAATGTTGTTTTCATGTCTTCCAGTGTGAGACACATTTACTAAAACTTTTGACTGAGCAGATACAAAAATCTCACTCCTGAAAACAGAATACTTGAAGAGGCTGTTTAAGAGAGCAATTTCAAAAGAAGTTGGTATTCTTTCTCCATGTTTCTCTTGCTGAACTCAAATGCAAGTTTCATTTGCATTGAGCAAAATGACATTCATAACAAGAGCTTTTGAAAGCTGTGGCAAGAAATTCTTATATTAACCCAGGTTTTCTTGAAGGCATCTTTGCTTTTCATGGTCTTTTCATAGTTTGATTATCCACATGAAGTGAGAAATTTTGGTCTGATGTATATCCAGTACACATATTTCCAGTATTCATGCTCTCTTTTATATTTGAAAATACTGAAAATTACCAATGATCCTTTACATGATATTCATACTGCAAACAGCTTTGTAGATGCCAAAGTAAAAGCTATAACGAAGTTGCATCAGACACGCAAGTAATGCGTGTTTTTTTTTATTTTATTGAGGATGAATTTTCACAACTCATTTTTCTGTCTTTCTCACATTAAAAACAGCATCTGCCACTAAGTATCAGCTTCAATTACAAGTAAAATTAAAAATGGAAGACACATGTTATTTCAGAGGAAGAAAAGCTAAACTACATTTTTCTTCTATTGCTGTTAGTTTTTTTCAAAATCCAAAGAAAAAGGGATAACTTTAAACTCTTTTTCTACTGCATTTTTAAAGAATTACTGCCCCAAAGATACACATCTCAAATAGTAGAGATAACATTTTGTTGTATTATGAAGTACTTTCTAAATATTATTTTTAGCTTATTTGGTTGGTTGCTTCTCTCAGCAGCTAATAATGGCATTGATATAATATTTTCAGTGCAAAAAGATTCCAGACTTCAGTGCTTAATGCAAATGGAGCCTATTTTGTGGAAGGAATTAACAAATTTACTCATTACCAAGTTCTCCATGGAATTATAGCCACCAATGGATCGCTAAAATTAGGGCAGTTATCTAACCTAAGTCTGTAACGTTTTATACTATAAGGAAATTATCCTCCACCTTCCAATAACCCTTTTGGGGAAAATGTAACTTTAGGAGAATATAATTACTAGAGATATGCAAATAATTTTTTTCCTATGAATATTCATTCAAATTGAATGCGATCTTTTTGATTATTTTCTGATGTCTCATGACAAACAGTCAGGAATTCTTGTTTTTCTGACTTTAATACCTGCAAAATTGATGACTGTGTAATGTTTAGTTATTGGACTAACATGTCATTTGTTTATTTCTAACTGAGAAATATACCAAGCAGCCTTCATCTCCAAGTTCTTACATGCTTGATAGAACCATATCATCATAATATTTTTTTGGAGTGAAGTTTGATAATACAGATGCATGATGGTCCTCCACAATGTCTTGCAGTTTTTCTCTAATCTCTAATTTTTCATGGGCATAAGTGTACCTTCTGCTGGAAAATAATAATAATAATATGGTAATATGTATTTCTCTTTGATCATGTCTTCCAAATATACACACATATATTTACACAAATATAATTAATGATCTTTTGCAAGTGGCTTATGTTGGTAGATGCAACACCTATGCTAAAATGAAATGTATTATATGAAAAAAGTGCCAATGGAGAGCTATCTAATACAGATTCTAGAAAGATTCTAGACTCTATTGTCCTTACAGTCATCTAGTGCCATTTTTATGAAGTTGTTGCTCCAGTGCAGCATAAGTTTCCCACGGGTGTCATATCTTCCTGATATCCCATATCTTTGGATATGGGCTTTGGATGCTGACATATGGAAAACTGAAATGAGTCCTGAACTGAGTGAACGTCTTGGGTGACCTGAGTGCTTTGATTATGTTAGTGATTTTCACAATAACTAATGTGGGATTTAAACACATAGATCAGATGAAGATGTCTACCCTGTAGATGCCTTAAGTGTGGATGCCTGATTCTGTATATGAATTCCACTCTTCTAAGATAAGGAGGAGCTTTATAAAATTCAGTAGAAAAATATGGAACAGAATGCAAGATATTGCAGTGAAGTCTGACAATCTGCAGACTTCAGGGAAATGAAACATAAAATGCATGTCTTTAGTGACTAAATATTCAAATAACGAAAGAAAATTTGAGTATTCTTTAGTTTGAGGGAATCTAACTTCACAGGTAGCAAAGCTTAAGGAGATGACTAAAGCAGCAGACATTTTGTTATGATACATTCAGTTTCTGTAAAAGTTGGGCACTATGTAAGAAGGAATTCAGTATTCATGAAAGTAAAAGTAAAGATAAATAAGAAAGGATTCTTGCAATCGTATAATTACAGTGCTCAGTTCAAGGAAGAGGGACATGGAGTATTTCTGGTTTGTATTTAGTAAGGATTCAGTTTGAAATTAATGAACTGTTTGGAAAACTGAAGCTACAACAAAGCTGGATGAAAATATAACAGTTGCATCATTAATAATAAACATAATAAAAAATGTTCATGAATTTGAAATGACCATGTCTATATTAACTACCATTTAAGGTAAGTCCAGTATTGAGAAGCATCAGAGTCCAAGCGCACAACTCTTGAATAATCAAGCAGCTAAAACTCAGCTAATGTCCACTTGTGGCTTACAATGTCTTTGGAAAGAGGAACAATGATGATGTCGTATTATTTCAGGAACAAGTTTGAGGTTCTTTTGGTGAATATCACTTTAATTTGGGAAGACCTAAGCAGATATACTATTCAATTGGCCAGTATAAGGTGTCTTTGTAATTCATATCATGAGGCTGATAATCAGCATAGGCTGTATATTTAGATTAAAATAAAGAGATCTAATATTTCTTTCATACATTTCATTATTGCTTTGAGATAGGGAGATGCTGTAAATCACCTTCTACTGCATGGATTACATAAAAGATGAATTTGTTTTATAGTATGTTCTTATTGACTGCCAAGCAAATCACAGATGATGTTCATGGACCTGGACCATGATGGAAAGTCTTCAAAGGAAAGAATATATGACACAGGGCCATGATTTTCAGCAGTCAGATAAACATGATATGTCCATGTAGCTCTGCAAAAATCTGGGGAATACTATTTTGGGAAGAATCTAGGATTCTTCTGTTCTAAGAATCCTCATTAGATCATTCATCCCAGAATGTATCACTATCTGACAAGTAAGGCAATAAACCTCTCACTTTAGGTGCGGAGTGTTCTCTTTTCCTTTCAATGTCACTGGAAATGGGAACATCACAGAGTTTAGCGGGATAGGAACACTGGGTGCAAATTCTGATTCTGTATGCAGATATGCAGATATCATTCCTAAAGGGAAACATTCAATTGCAATGGTAACAGGATTATGCCATTGATGCCTATCCTTGGCACATATTTAGGAGCAAAGCTGGAAGTGACTTGGAAAGAAGGGAATTCTGTTACCTTACTAATTGAATCGGAATGTCTTATTAGTATCCTTTCTCACTAATCTGATATGAAAGTCACTAATATGATACGACTGTAACATTGTATTAGCGACAATATATTCTGATATGATATGAATGCTAATGCAATACAAAGGAATGCTGCTAATGTGCTAATCGGATAAGATATTGCTAATGAGATATGAGAAACTCCACTGAAAAATTTAATATTACTTCCCTGAACTTTTCCAAGATAGCATTAACCTTGCTCACCAGTGATACTGCAGAATGCCCTTTTGTTCTTTCGTGGATGTTTAGGGTTCTATCTGTCCACACTTGCAGACACACAATGTGTTTTTGCTGACAGAGTTTTCAGCCTCGATAACAAAGAGAATAAATAAGTGCAGAACGATTTGTACATGTTTTCAAAACAACGTACTGATGCAGAAGTTAGCATTGTAATAAGGCTGTGCATATTTTGAGGAAACTCTTTCAGACAATCTCCAATAAACTTGCAAAAATTAGTAACTAATGCCCATATCATCCAGGGGAAGAGAATAATTCCCCACATTACACAGGAAGAAACTGAGGCTCAGAAAGCTGGCATGGGTTATCCATGACATAAAATGGTATGGATCTGGAGAGAATTGTATACGACCTGGAGTCACAAGACTGTTTTATTAATCAGAGTTTCCTTGCCTCACACACTGTAAATTTTTGCAGAATCACAAAATTACAGAATGGTTGAGGCTGAAAGGGACCTCTGCATATCCTGTAGTCCAAATCTCCCAGCTGAAGTGTGATCACTTAAAGCATGTTACCTGGGACCAAACTCAGACACTTTCTGGATATCTCCAAGGATGGAGATGCCCCTACCTCCCTGTATAACCTGTGTTAGCTTTGAATCACGCTCTAGGTAAAGAAATGTTTTCTTTTATTTCAACAGAATTGCCAGTTTTTCAGTTTGCATCCATTGCCTCTCATCCGGTCACTGGGCAATGCTGAGAAGAATGTCCTATTGACAACCTCCATCAGATATTTATGATAATATCCTCCTAAGGTTTCTGTGCTCGATGCTAAGTGGACTCAGCTCTCTCAACTTCTTGCACGAGTCATGCTCCAGTACCTTAATCATCTTTGTGCCCTTTCCAGCATGTCTGTGTTTTACTTGTACTGGGCAGGCTAGAACCAACCACCCACCCGCTCGGCCCCAAAAGCAGATATACTCAATCCTGCTCTTAGTCATTGTTTGGTTGCATCCTTAGATCATTATTTATGTTTGTCAGTGACATGTCAGATGACTGGCAGTCTGAAATTGAATGTAAACAGAGTTTAATTTATTACCACACCATACATTTGACAAAATAGCCAGGGATTTCATTCTTGGGTGTGTATTTCCCTAAACAGCATTGCTATCTGAATATCTTCAAAAATCTCTCTCTTTGGCTAGACAATGATCAGTCTGTCTTATTAAAGGAGAACTGTTTCATCAGATGTTAAAAAGTTCACTTAGGGTGCTAAATAAAGCAGGTTTGATCCCACACTGAGTTCCCTATTCTTATTTTTCTGTCTAAGGAACAATAAAAAAAAAAAAATGAATGGATCTTAAGAGAAGCGGAAGAGTTTTTTGTTCTGGCTCTGTCATTCATTTTCAAAAAATCAATGATTTAATGAATTTAACTACATATTATGAGAGAAAAAGAATATGTAAAGTTCCAACTATTATATTCGGTTGAAGGACAGTCCTGTAATGTATGCATTGTCTTTGAGGCAGAGGTGAATTAAATAATCCTGAGATGCCTGTGCGCCAGTAGAAGTTTGGAGTGTCCCTTCTGTACCCACACAAAAACTGCTAGGGTCAACAACGGAACTTCTAAACCATGATGTTTATCAGGAGGCAGCCCATAGGTGAGGCAACAAGCTTCAGGAACATTCATGCAACTAGGAGAAGACCTATGCATCACATCGGGATGCATTAATTAAAATATATGTAACAAAACATAAAGACGTAATGGAAGTGACATTTCTTTATCTTTTTGAAGCCTTTTTCAAAAGAGGTAGCACCTATTGTATGCAGAAATGCCTAGGAAGGGTACAACATGTAGCTTTCTTAAAATTCATACTATATAAGATCATATTTTCATACTTAGTGTTAAAGTAAGACGGTTTTCATAACAGCTCTGTCCCTCAGTTCCTAGTAATCTGTAGGTGAGATATTTCCACCCAAGAGCAGTGTAATGCTACAGTACCAAGAGATAAAGGGGACATAACCTTCCTGTACCTTTGGTTCCTGGATCCCTTTTTGTACAGTTTTGGACAAGTTATGTAGTTATTCTGCGGTTTAGATTATCTGAAAAATGGGTGTATTAATAATTACCTTCTTGCAGAGGTAATTATAAACTGTTTAATACTGATTAATAATTAGAAATGTTTTAATCCCCTTACAGGAAAGGAATTAAATGCAAAGTACTATTATTACTGTTAATAATAATGCATGGTGAACTTTCATGCTTATATGTAGTGGTTTCCTCTTTTATCCATTTCCCAGCTTAACACTTATTTTTTAAATTGAAACTGTGTTAGGCAAGGTTATTCAGGAGAAAGCAGAATGGTGAATTCAGGGGGATATTTGAGGTAGGGAGTGGGTTAGTGAAGCGAAATGAAACTACAGATCTCATTGTATCTGACAATGGAACGGAGGAAAGCAACACAAAAGAGCCATTAGTATTAATATGAATAATGACCTATAAATATTCCACTTGTTAACCACGTAATCAATTCTCTGGTCTCAATGGATGTCTATCTTTCCTTTTGTGTATTTGTATATTATAATTTAAATGCATACATTATAATCTTTTTTTTTTGTCTTACTTTTTTAGTGTATGAGAGATTATTCATTTAGCAGTGAGATATTTATTCATTTATATTGAATGGAATTGCAAAGTCCATGATTAGCAGATTTAGTACACTAAGTATATATTCCACAGGGTATTGAGGTTAAAAGAGATATGTTGTTGGGGTTTATAGAGCTGATAGAGGCATCCAAACCTGCCTGGATGCCACTCCAGGCAGGTTTGGAGGGGATTGGACCAGATGATCTCTAGAGGCCTCTTCCAACCTCAACCATTCTGTGATTCTGTGATTCTGTGATCTGGTATTCAGCTTTGGGTACTGCTGATAGACACATTGTTTAGATACATTTCAGTCATAGTCACTTGGCTTCACTAGTGTTGGATGTGCAAGTTCCAGAAAAGAAAACCAGAAGAACATGTATATGGTTAGGAACCCATGGACACTTACCAAATATATACTGGAGACAGTTGCTCTTTAATATATATAGTGGGATAGACTTATCTAAACATGAGCTACCTGAAAAAATCCTGAAGTTAGCACGGTCAAAAGGGAAGGTTACAACATTTATAACACCATCCTTGGTAACACTAAGGCAGAACCATGTTCAACAAACTCATTCCATTGCGATGATCCTCATTAGTCTGTTTTCACCCAGAAAAGCTTATTGACTACAGGTATTAGGAAAGGTTTGCAGAGATGGCTTGTGATAAAAGTTAAGGTAAAAAATATATTGTCTCTATTCTTGCTTTTGTCTCTTCCCTAAGTTTTAAAGGGATAAGCAAGATATTGTTTTCCAAATATATGACTGATGTTAATTTGCCTTTTTCTTTTCACAGTTAATGATTTCCCCAACCAAAAGATCTGTAGGACATGTAGATCCTGATAGACATCACTCTCAAAAATTTTACTCCCCTTGAGAGGAAAAACCTGAAAGTCACAGGGATTAAAAAATATATATATATATTCTTTTCACCTTCTAACTTCTTGCAGTGCTACCAACAGGAACAAGGGACATTTTGTTTTAAAAGTTGGAGGACATTAGAAATAATGTGTGATGTGGTTGAGAGGCGAAATGATTCTCCATAAATGCCAAATGTTAAACCTCTGTTTCTCACACTTTAGACCGTTTTAAGAAGAAAAGACTATGGCAGAGAACTGTTAGATTTAGCCCTAGATGTCCTAGATGATAACTCAGAGCTGAATCTTCTCTTGATGCTGTTTGTCATTGTTTTACTGGGGCTAATAGACTTTAATAATTAGTTACAATAGAGGGGCTGGTCCAGTTGAAAGCTGGTGCTTTTGCTCTTAACAGCTTTTCCTAGTACTTTCAAATGAAACTCATAGTCGAAAGAATGCCTGTAAAAATGTTATCAGAGTTACATATTTATGATTTTTACGTTTGACTTGCTAAATATAAAAGATTGAAGGTCCTGATTCCAATCAAGCAGGATCTTTTGCTTTTACTCTACCATCACTAATAAAGGTTTTTCTTTAGGAATGTAGCTGATACTTTCACTGACAAAGTCTGAAGTAGGCTGAACTTTACCCCTCCATTATCCTTCTCATATACAAACTTATATACAAGTGCAACAATATATTTGCTTTTGCAAAAAGTCACTTATCTAATCTCTAATGAGAAATGACTCTCAGAAACAGATTGGAATGACATAGGAGTAATCCAGGTTCTTAAGTATGGATGCATATTGCCACTTTTCACACCTTAGTGCAAATGCCTAGAGTTTATCTGCAACTGCAGAAGGGATTTCATTGCCTGTAGTGCACGGTGTGTCACACCCTGGCACTAGATTTCTACACAAATGGATATTCAATGAGGTTAAGTGTAGATTAGGTCATCAGAGGAGTGTGCGTGCTTGCAGAGATGGAAGAACAGGGGAACTTCTGTATAAATATTTGAAATGGGTCCCACTGACAATCCTTGCTCTCATATAGAGCTGGATAAAGCTGGCGCTGACCACATCTACCCTGGGCAAAGAGGTGATGAATGAGTTCTTCAAAGAGGACAGCCACCACTTCTCATAGGTCCTGTAAAGACAGGCACAGAACGTCAGAGTTGTTATCACTGACAGGTTATCTTTGACTAAGACTTGTCTTTAAATACTCTCTCAGGTCTTCAACTTCTGTTACCTCAGAAAGAAATAACTCCCTTAAAATCTGTGTCCCACCTGCTGGACATGTCAGTTGGAAAGAGAAAGAACATTTCAGTCTGGGAAGGAGACTTAATCATTTCACCTATAACACTGTCCAGATTTCTCACAGATTTCCATTACTGGCTGCTTTAATAATCCCTCTCACTCACTTCCTTTTTCTTGCCCAAACTTGGCTTTGGTTCCATTTATTTCTTTCCTTGTGATAGATTATAGATCTCTTCATCCAAAGTCATAAATCCTCACTAGTATGATACACAATAGAGATTTAGGGACTTTGTCTTTTGGGTCCAACAAAGACTTCAGAATCTCTCTTGATAACATTATCTCCTACCTTTTTAATTTCTTAGCAGAAACATTTTCTGTAAATTTGAATTTCTTTATCTTAAAACCATAGATCCTAGGTTTGACCTTGTACCCTTTAAATATGAATAAGAACCACTACTGAATGCTACCTGTCCTGTTTTGCCTGGTCAGCTTACAGTAGGGTCTGTTATTTTCTATTGCTTGAGAAGCAACCTTCCTCTGTTTATCCAGAGTAGTTAATTTTATTTTTGCCCTAGGGAGCTTAAAGGAAATTTCTTTCACATTTTTTTCACTGTGAGTTGGTTTATTAAGGTTATTGGAATTACAATTTGGATTTCTTTCATGTCTTTCAGTCAAGATAGTATTATTGGAGTTATAAAATGTTTTTTAAAAAAGTAGGACTTTATGTCTTATTTCTACTACTCTGTAGTATTTAATCAAAGGATTCTCATGTCAGTCAATCATCTATTTGCATTTATATTACACTTTTTCAAGCAGGTACTTTATAAAACTTTTTAAAAAAAAATATTTATTTATTTATTCATTTAGGAACTGGGATAAACTATGAGCTAAACTGCTAAAGAAAGAATATTGAAATCAGATGGGACAATATTCAGCCTGTCTATTTATTTCCTGGAAATCATGTATGAAAGGTTTCTCTTGTGGATTAGACTTTGTCCATTTTACAGGTATGCATTAATTTTTCCACTATCTTAAACAATTGTATGTTTCCAGCCACTGTAAACACTTCTCTGTCATTTGAATTTTTCAGTGAAATTCTCAATAGAGTGAAATTGGCTCCCATTAGAGCATCAGGCAGAGGTCTCTTAAGTACTTGACTCTGTATTTTCTTCTAAGAGAGCTGAGATATAAGTGGAATGCCTGAAAGAGCAATGATTTTGGCTGATATGAGAAAGTTTGAGTCTTAACTAAAATCATAAATTGATAATTAGTGAGCTAAGACATAGTGCATGGATTTTGCAAAGTCAGGTAAGCTCCACAACGAGATGCGTCCAGAAACAAATCTGAAATTATTATGGATTAAAACTTGATTTTGTCTTGATCGAATATATCAAAGTATTATCCGCTAGTGGAAAATATTTGGCTAAACTGAGATTGTTGGCATTAAATTGAAAAACATCTATATTTGACTGGAGAAAAGCATGTTTTATGTCTTTGTTTCATATATATATCTGGAATTGCTTATGTTTATATCAAAACTATAAAATTGACTCTAGATTTTCCCCTCCTTTCCTGCAGGTTTATGAAAAAGAAAAGAAAAACAACAAGGCCAGTAGCTAGGATTATGAATCTTCATATTGCCGTTGTCTTCATTTTTGTTGTTTTTTATTGTGAAGATTTATAATATGTTAGGGGTCTTTTCTTGTCTTTAATTTTTTTTTTCTGTGAAAGAGATCCCAGCCAACACATAATGTTCTATTCCCCATTAGATAATCTGAGTATAATGAATTGAAACAGTGGTGACACAATTTTCAAATCCGTACTCGCAGATTTTCTTAACCGCTATTTCACTCTTACTTTTCATTTGAACAAACATTGACACAAGTTCCCCTCTAACTTTCAAGCAAAGAATAATGTTTCACAGCTTACAGCCTTGTTACTTCACAAAACATGTTAATCAAGGCTAGCACTACGTGTCCCAACATACTACACTAGAAGTCAGTTATTCTGCCCATTTGATTGCTAACAGATCTCATTCTTTATTGTTTCGGTTTGCTTTTGTTTTCTTAGAAAATAGAGATCATGAGAATAGTGAATCAGGAGGATACCAATCTGTCTTGCATAACATACCCGGATAAACTGGAAATAAGGCATTTTTTAATATTAAATTTCAAAGGATTTAAAGTCTTTAACTGAATCAGGTGTGATTCATTTTATTTTAAACAGATATTTACAGAGCAGACATTTTCATCTGAGCAGACATTTTCATCTGAGCTAGTCACAGAATTCTCTGTCTATAGAAAATGGAGAAAGATAATTATGTGCAAGACATTATTCCTTTCATCCTAAAGTAGGGAACTGAAACATGTTGCAAAGCACCTAATTCTGGAGAAGATTACCTAAACAGTAGACATCGTTGTTTAAGTTTAAAATTAAAAGGCTAATTACAAAAAAAAAAAAAATCCAATTTCATTAAAAACCTCTGTGTTTAGAAGTACATCAAGCTTCCATAGATGGAGAAGATACTTAGATTACTCACTTAAGTAATTTTTTAAGATTCATAAATTCTTTACAAACTTCACAAATCTTTGAGGTTCATAAACTCTTCTGTTAATCTCATTTACAGAGATTCATCATAGCCATCACTGTTTGGTGTCTTTGTATATGATACAGTCCTTTCAGGATGTTGGTCCATTTGCACTAAAAACACATTAACTTTCATTTCACCACATGTCACTAAAGACACTATTGCCAGTAACAAAGAAAAGAGAAAAAAAAAAAAAAAAGCTACCAGATAATAGAACAGTCTGAATCAAGCATATAAGCTAAATAAAGTGTAGAAAACACATTTTGTGTGTGTGTGTGTAAAAGTATATGTGGAGCAGAGGGATCTTTTTTTTTTTTTTTTTTTTTTTTTTTGTGCAAAAAA
>JAWLRI010000948.1:461855-475609 GCA_034781795.1 Crypturellus tataupa | reverse complement strand
AGACAGAGCAAACAGCGCCTGGAATCCCAGCCTTTCTTTTTATGTGTAATCTCCTATGTGCATCTTCTTAAATGTCCATTTGTTTGCTATGGTAATTTATGTCATTCTGTATTGTATTATACACCTAATGCACAGCTGGTCTCCTAATGTAGATTTCTTCACTTCTGCATCCACATAACCCTTCTTTGCACCAAGTACTTATCTTTACAATTGTCTGATTCTCTAGGCAGCATAATATTTCTGGCTGCCACGTTGCTGGGGCAGCCTGGGCATATGTAAATCCAAATGTTAAGGTTTCCTACTTCCCACATGGACAGAATTGGAATTTTGCTTCTTTTAAGAAAGATGTTGTCATTTTTTGTTCTAGACCAAGTTGCAACATTGATAGACCTCCAGGAAAGAAAAAAAAGGTAAAATCTTGACAGATAAAAATGGCATATAAAATGGCAAACATAGTCTTAACCATCTTTGTGGCACTGATTGGCAAAGTTTCAGGGCAATTAAAGGGACTCTCAGTAGCCTCAGTAGCACCGATGTGAACACTACCCTGGAACTAACTAGATATGGACAACCAGGCAATTCCAAATTCAAATCGGACAGCTAAAGATGATTAGATACAAGGTTTTTATGTGTCTATCTTTGGTGCCTTTTCAAAGATTTCAGTAGGGATGACTGTGGAATGGGAGACTTGCCAAGATTAATGGATGACAATTTCTTAACTTTTGAAGTGTTATGTAAATGAAGCTGAGCTAAACTTCAAGTGGACTAAAGTTACAAGAAAGTCAAAAAGACTTTAGCACCCAAATATTTTCACAGCTTCTCAATTGCATTGCCTGAACTTGACCAGAGTCAAAATTTATGTGGATACATGGTACCAGTGGCTCTGGAGACAAACTCAACCCTTGAAAGAAGTGAGACAGTGTTTAAATTTAGTGTCAGACAGGGCAGAAATCAAAGTGAATACCCAGCTGAAATACTGACATGGAAATGCTTAAGAGCTTCTCATACTGTTGCAACAGTTAATGACTCCACAACAGACTGTGAACAGAGGAGTGTGGGCATCAACATCTCCAACAGTCCCGGTTCCTGCTGCAGGTACCTCAGGGAGATACGGTGGCATCTCAGAGTGGTGCAGTGTGACCATAAATTTTCTCTCAAAGACAAACACAGGTAGAAGGCTTCACAGAGGTCTGATGACATTCACATGAAGAAACCAAAGAAACCAAAGAGATATCACTCCTTCTTCCATTTACTCCTTGTTCCAAGAACTTTTGTGGATCCTTGCTGGAGTTAATCATAGGAGGTCTTATTTTAAGGCAGTTTTTGCATTAAGCCTTTTCCAGGGTTGTTTCAAAGAAGCACAACAAACAGAAAGTGAAAAGAACCAGTGAACCTATCCCCCACTTCCCATATTGTAATTGTTTCATCAGGGATGCTCTGTAAATTTATTAGTTTTCTGCTTTTCATAGAAGTCGTGTTTCACCCTTCATCCCTTTACGGATAAGAGAGGCTGGAAAAAAAAGCCCCCTGAAAACTGATAAGTCCCCAAACTGTGTACCAAAGTTGGGAAAGAAAGATATGAAATTTGTGATTTCAACCTCTGTGCAGCTTCCTCCTGCTATCCTGAACTACTCTTCATTTTTGCTAATATACTGTTGCTTGCTAAGATCATCACTAACCGAATGATTTTGCTCCATCTGTCTAAAAAAAGGTAAGAAAAGTAATGAATAGGTTAAGACATCCTCTCACCCCTAGAAAATGCCCTTTCCAGGTCAAGGTTAAAGTCACACTGGTAAGAGGTGTGTGAGATGGGATTGTAATTGCTGGCAGACTAGACAGACCTGAGCCTCCAGGGATGTTGGTCCGTCAGTGATAAATTGATACAAAACATTCTTGAAAAGTTTGTTTTGCTGCCATTATGCTAATATTTGCTTAGTGGATATGAGTTTTGCGTGAAATGCCTGCAATACAGGCGAGAATGCAGCACTTTAAATTAATAAATAACAATAACAATGATGACATAGGGGTCAAGAGAAAGAATGGCTAATGAAAACCATCACCTGCGCTCACTCCGAGCAAGGGAGTGAATCCAGCCAGATGTGCGCTAGGGAATTCTGGGAATTTAACAATTAAAGGCTGTTTCTCCAGAGAAGGGAGGGCTCCATCTTCCTCGACATTACTAATGAAGTGTAATTCATTTTACCTCTTCCCCACCTTTCAAAATCAAAGTTCAAGAGGCCGTAGCAGACAAATTTCAAAGGAGAGGCATTCATACCTCTTGCAATGCTGCTCATACTCTTTAGGGAATATTCTCATGTTCTATTAATTATTGTACTTCTGTGGCATTATTATTCATGGACTGGCATCTCAAAATACTTGACTTAGCAGTGGTTCTGGAACTAATACTAATAAGTACAAGGCTGTGCCTTGGGTGAAACATGCTTTTTATTATTATTATTATGGGTACAACTGAAGGGTAATACTGTTCACAATTCAGCCAGGTTTCTTTCATTCATTTATTTATTTATTTTTATTCTTCGGCCGTGAGCAATCATTTGGCTAATTATATGGGTTTAAATATTTACGAGGCAGTGGTGGGAGGCTATCGTTGGGAACACTGGTGCATCACCCATATACACACGACCTTAAGTAGTATTGGTGCCGCATGCCAGCAGCGTATCAGCAGGCAGAAGCATAAACAGATAGTGATGTCCCACTCCATTGACAAAGGCACCAGCCAAGCTGCTTAGTGGAGGTGTCATGCTTTGTAGGTTGAGGCAACCATAGCTGTATGCTATGGTTATTATTATTATTTTTAAGAAACAGACCATCAAACCTCCATCCTGCAACAGCACTTAATTGGAAAGAGCTCAAAAATTTTATTGCCATATTGGTATCTCAGGCAATGGAGTTCATTACAACACATAACTAGAGGATGGCTAGGAATTAATAGGATCTTTTGTGTAAAGAATCAATGTTTTCAAACCCGGGTGAATTAAATTAGGCTTAAAACAATCATATTTCATGGGTTTATGCATCTGTATTTTTTTAAGTGAAAAAATAAAAAGGAAGTTCTGCACTTGATTGCCTTTCTGTTTTGCCAGCTTCATTAATGCCAGCTTAGAGACCCAGCAAATCTGGATCTTCAGCCTCACTTTACAAAATATTTCTATTTAGGATTGGAATAATGATTTTCCACTCTGGATTTAGGACACTGCCTATCTCTGTTCATGCTACAAACAAGCGTCCAAAACAATCTCCAGGTCTGAGGTTCTCCATGACATAAAGAAATTCTCCTGCAGGTTTGTTTAATCTTTCTTTAACATGAAACTTGCTCTGTTAGCAAAAGAATTAACTTAATAACTGAGGTCCAAACACAAAATTTATTATTTTTAGAATTTTAGATAGTAAATTTCCCATTTTTATCTATTTTGAAATAATATAAAATATATAGAATCTTGTAAATATTTTTTAATTTGAAATATAGGTAAGTATTCTGCTACCAAGCAGTCAGCTGGATATAATCCTAATACGAACTGCACTGCTTGGAGAGAACAATTCCTTTTTCATCTTACAGGGATGTGATTTCTTCCTTTGACTACTTAATAAATACTCTTTTAAAAATATAAATGTATATTTGGCAAGAAAACAAGAAAAAACCTCCTTAGCTTCTGACTGATTTTGGCATTTCTTTTACTTATTGGATATTACTGTGAAGAGCAGATTGCAATGTTTAACTGTCTAATATATTCTGTGAAAGATTTCATTGATAGTGCCATGCTGAATTGTTAGCCATTAAAAGTCTTTCGTATTACATGCATTTCTACACATTGTTGCTAGAAATTGCTTTATACAAGAGTGCTTTGTTAGGATAGGGGAATTTGATGGATGTCAAACAAAGTAGAATATATATTCCATTTTTTGTATATATATATTTTTATGTATATATGTGTATATATAGTTATAAAATGAAAGAAGTACATTTTGATCACATACAATAGCACACGGTTCATCTATAAAAAGTATATGACAATTAGCACTATAGTTTTAGAACAATACATGCTGTTATAGCTTTAATTCCAAAAATATATGCACTCTAATATGGTAGTTGTCATCGCAGAAATATACATGCTGTGATAGTTGTCATTATAGAATATACATACTGTGATAGCTGTCACCATGAAATACACGCTCAGTAATAGATGTCAGCAATGAAATATAATAATAATAATAACATCTAGCAATTTTTCATCACAGGTCCAAAAGAGCTTTGAAAATATAGTATCAAGCCCAATTTTCAGATGGA
This sequence comes from Crypturellus tataupa, assembly GCA_034781795.1. Classification (NCBI taxonomy): domain Eukaryota; kingdom Metazoa; phylum Chordata; class Aves; order Tinamiformes; family Tinamidae; genus Crypturellus; species Crypturellus tataupa. The sequence goes on along the minus strand of JAWLRI010000948.1, from coordinate 471,303 downwards.
GAAAGTGCTGCCCAGAGGATAAGTGATTTGCCCAAGGTCATGCAGCAGGCCTGTGGTGGAGGTGGGAACCGAATGCAGATTTCTTTTCCTCTGGCCTGGACATTGTGCCACATCTCATCAAAATCACTCTGTGCACGAAAGAAATGGATATTCTCCCACAACGGGACTTGAGACTGTTTAGTGGCGGGCAGGACAGGCGCAGCACCTTCCAGAATCGAGACTCATTCCCCTTGAACAGACATAACAGAACAATTCACAACAAATCATTTATCTGACAAATTAGCTTCCTTCTACTTCCCAGCAGATCACAGCATGCTCAGATTTATTTGCTATCTGAAATGATTTGACAGACTTTTCTGCCTTTTTTTTTTTTTTTTTTTATTATTAAGTCTGTAGAGAGACTGTACTGCCTTATTTTTTTTAAGTTTAAAGAGGATACTTATTTGCAACTGGTTGGACAAACTGCATAATCATAATACAGTTTGCTTCACTGGGTAAAAGAGTAAGCACACTTAACTGAAAATATTTGCATCTTTAAAATTGTAGTTACTACTGCTAATAAATGTTTGATAAATGTTTGATAAATATAGTCATGGCAGAAAACCTCAGTGTCTTGAATGTTCATGGGTATCCAGAAATTAATTCACATAGAAATTAGTCTGCTCATAAAGGTTGATGCAGTTAATGTACAAGAACATATAACATTTAATACAGCCTAAGAAATACTGGTTACAGAAAAAGAAAATGGGAAGTTGTTAGAAAAAAAAAATTAATAATAGAAATGCCGCCATTATAAATTTTGGACATTGTTCAAGGGGCTGCACAAGCATAACATAGAATGATAGCCTTTTTGAAACAGGTTTTCAGATGTGGGTATTCTTTGCTGATGATTTTTGCATCCTTGCAAAATCCTGCCAGCAGGTGAATTCTTTACAGAAGAGAAAGTGAAAATCTGTCTCTTTGTGCCTCCAACCATTTAAATAATGAAATTGGCCAAGTAAGTACCTTGGACAGTCTTCAGAAAGCTTGAATAGTAATTATTCTATGAAATAGTGTTTCACTTTGGTTTCTGTAGAATTGTTTAGGTCCAAAACTCATTCTTTGCCCTTCCCCAATGATACACAAACACATATACGTAGGAAATACAGGTAATGATTGAAGAGAACCATCAGATAATGACTCAGAAAAAAACAAAACAAAAAAAAAAACAAAAAAAAAACTTAATTCTACATTGCTTTTTTATATTCCCTTTTTAATTATACTAAACTTTTGAAATTGTTCTTACTCTAACTAAAAGTAGGTAATTGCAGTGCTAATATAGGCAATGATAATGCAAGACTACTATATTAGAGGGAATAATCATTTAATATGGTGTGAAGTACTGAAGAAAAAAGAGTTAAATACATATGCAAATGTTACCAGCAACAGTCAATTACTAAGATTTGGACTATCAGAATACTTTCAAAAAGAGACTCCTTATCCTCCTTAGCACTATACAATTAATATGTAAGCATAAAGGAGCTAGGTGGAATGCACATTACCACATTCCAGTGTTTGACTCCAGGGATGAGTTAGCATTCAGTTCAGTCACGGAACATTTTGCCCAAATAAGAAAGGAGGAGATTTAGGGATGTTTTTGAGGCTTTTGTGCTCGCCTTTCCTCCTAGGTCCATCTGAGAGTGTTCTGGCAGCCAAATAATAGTCTTTGGAGGTTACGGTTGTGCTAGTGAGTTCAGAAATTATACTGGGAGATTGCTGCAAAATTCTTTTTTTTTCCAGTGTTTTTTTTCTTCTTTTTTTTTTTTCCTCAGCCATTCAACCACGGTGATGTTTGTGTACCACACACCTGCTCTTCTCCAGGGTAAACCAAGTCCATATAACATAAAATGGCCAAATGACTGGATACAACCTTAGCAGACAAGTGAGGTAGACAGTTCTCAGGATAGGGAATGGAAAAGAGGGAGGTCAGGCATTTTTTCAGCTCTGTTGTAAGTAATATTCCATGCAAGACCATGCTAGCTCTGCATCTGGTTTTCTCATTTCTATTCAGCTTGTCACATTTGTTTACAATTTGTTTTATTTTGTCATTTTCTCTGTGCCTTCTACTATATGCCAAACACAGGGATTTTATTTCCAATACATGACGTGTGTTGCTGGAAAAGCAGGATGGTTTCTGATAGGAACCCCCAGAGAGAGTGGGGCTGACTTCTTTGACCAGTGCAGAGATGAGAGAAGTGACATAGCAGCCCAGACAGAAACAAAATATTCCTCCTTCCTCTTCACCTGCATTTAATGCCTAGAATAAGCTTCTTCCTCATATTTTCCACTGTAAAACAGGGAAGTGACTGTCACTTGCAAGAGGAAGGAGAGTTATAAAGCCTCTCTTCATCCTCTTCACACCTTTGACAGTGACCCAGCATGTTCTTGCTTGGAATTGGAAAGAACTTTGTACAAGCCCTTACTCTCCTACAAAATATAAGAAAACACCAGAAACCCTCTTGATTAATACTTTAATATTCAACTATGCAAGGAATTTTCTGAGAGAGTTAATATGTTTGTTTTGAAGTAGGAAAAAAAAAGAAAAAAGAAAAAAAAAAGAAGAATTTGGGAGAAAAAAAAAAGCCTTAAGCCAAATCTCTAGTGATATTAATTCATTTGAAATCATAAGATATATGCCACGTTACACCAGCTGTGGATCAGGCCCATAGGATTTAACTTGTTCCAAAATCATCTGGAAGCTATTTCTTTTAGCTCACTTCTGTGGCATACACCAGATTTCAGGAAAGAATTGCTATGTTTTTAGAGTTTATTTTAGGAATTAGTCACGGATTTTATTATTGAATATAAAGGTTACCAGATCTATAAAGTAACATGGTAAATGAAGTGGTAAGTGAATTCATGTTTGGTAATTTCCCACTTTAATTAGTAGGCATTATAAATGGCACTTTGCTCTATATTACCTTTTTTTTTTTTTTTTTTTTGTATACTGTAATAACATTGAATTTACACAAAAACTGTTTTGGTCTGTATATCTGCATTGTTTTAACTGCCTCACGTACATGATACATGAGACTGGTGGAAGGGTTGTTTTACAGAGTCTAATTCTAAAATTGTGGCCTCGGCCTCTCATGATCCTTCCTATCCATCTTTTCATGAGGGTCAGGGAGGAGAGAGTCACCTCTAGAGCCCATGGCCATGTGCCAGAGAGGCTTCTTCCCTCTGAATTTCCTCAGCATATTCATGTGGTTAAATTATATTTCTTTGCTGCTAGCTGGATCCAAACCTGCAAAAGTCCATGAAAAGATTCTCTTTTCTGAAACAGAACAGATCATCAATTTGTTTCTGGAGGTTTCACCCCACAAAAAGTTTCTCTGTCTTATGCCAAGATGATCATTTTCTGAGCCCTTCACAGCAATTTGATTTGCTTCAGTTAAAAACACTGCAACCCCCAGGGAAATAAGTTTTTTAATTTAAAAACACTGCAGCTCTCATGATATAAGGGTACTTCCCTTGCTACATCATGCCACATATGGCAACACTAACTTGGCAGCATAGGACAGCTCTTTTCCTGCTCCTGCTCCTTCTGTGTGGTCTTCTCTTAGCCCTAAGGCTGGGCAAACCACTGTGCTAAAACAAACATACTTTTTACTGGGGACTTCCTGAGTTAACTTCAGTTACCTTATCGATCATAAAACTGGACTTGCAATTCCAGTTCCACCTCCAACGAGCATCATTCTCCTTCCTGAATCACATATTGAAGTGGTGTTTGCAGTGGCAAAATCTTCAGTGGAGAAGAATTATAAGAAACAGAACATACATATGCCACTAGACAGTTTCTGGCTTAAGGAGCTAAAGATATTTATCTACTTGCGAATATATACAAGAGATCTCCCAAATAAAGGTGTGTTTTAAAAGGTAACTGAGGTAAACTTGGAGGTAATTAAATGTGTGTTTTCTTTCTGCAGAACGCATTTGACTAACTTAAATGGCAGGTATGTGTATATATATGTATACATACATACATATGTGTGTGTATATATGTACATATACATATATATTTACATACATTATGTATAAAAATCATATAGGTATACATGAAAAGTATGTTTGAATTAATATACCACAGAAACCATGTATATTATTCTTTTGCAATATCATTTAATATATATTTAGTGTAGTTTACATAATGAAAAGCGTAGTTAATGCTTATCAATTATCATTGTTTATTGCTATTGTGATGGTTGTTCTATTATTATTACAGCCCTAAACACTGTTACAGCATCTATTTTAAATCCTGATCCGAGCACAGCTATTTTTAGCTCACTTAAATGAAGATATATGAAGCAGCTGAAGATTCATAAAGTTACAGAAGGATGAGCATGGATGATTTGCGATAGCAAAATAGGTTAGCATTAACCAACGGAGAAATAAGAAACAGAGGTCCTAAGAGGAGAGTGGGAAATACACTTCTGAAGTCACCAGTGCAGACACCTGCAATTTGCCCCTTAAATATAGGGAGGTGAGAGAAGCGGGATTGCAGAACATGGTACAGCATGGAATGGAAACAGGCATTTTGCTGAAGTCTCTTCCTGTAATTGCTGAAATGTCAGGGACTGGTTTAATAAGAAGCACACATTTAGAAAGGAAAGTGGGAAAAAAAAAGAAAAAAAGACAGCAGGGAGGAAATAGAGAAAAAGATCTGAATCGACAGTGACCTGGGAGAGTCAGGCCAATCCCAAAGGGATCCCTTGGCTCAGCTCTGTATCTCTATGTCCTTTGGAGGCCTGTCAGCCAGCAAATGCAAGAGAGAAGTAATCTAACTTTAGGCTGTTTCCTGAGATTAAGTTTTCCTTAGCCAAAAAGATCATTGCAATGCAAAACTGATATGAACCAGAGTTCTGTCACAAAGTGACACAAGGCTGAACCTTGGTTCAGGAATGTGGGAAGGCAGTTAGTGTGGTTTTAAATTCCCTTTTGCTTTCCCAATTTATAGGTTAGAGTAGGGGATAAAGAAGACTCCAATATGATTTTGAAAGACCTGAATGAATTATGAGAATATCTTTATGGTGCAATACAGGCTGCAGCACTGCTCAGAAAGTTTTAAACATATTTATTCATCTGATTCAGAAATGATTAGGCTATTCTAGATCCGCTTTGCACTGGGGGTCAGCAAAGATAATCATAATAGCTTCTGCTAGTTTTATAATATAGAATTCACCTACCAAAGCACTTATCTCTCTGCTGGTTGCCTTATATAAGGTTGGCACATTACAGGGATAGTCTGTAAAACATTTATACAATCTTAAAGGTATCTATCTCCACTGACTTTTTAAAAAATTATTTAATAATAAAATGATTTAATCTGTAATTCACAGCTATTTCAGTTATTCTTTCCTCGTTCCACAAAGCACACAAAAACAGAAAACCATTTTTACCCCCAAAGCCAAGAATTTATATTAGGATTTTCTTTCTAGAGAAAAAAAAAAAGGAAAGCAGTTCACTCTCTTCATCCTTGACCTGGTATTTTTACCTGCTGTTGGGCTGGGACCCAAATATTTTCTACCCTGCTAACTTATGTTTTGTTAATTTCCTTTCCTGTCTCTCCTCTGATACTTATCATTCCAGCTGCACTTTATGTGCCATTTAAACCACAGCTCCTCATTTGATTTCTCTTTTATCAAGCACGTTAATTTCCTTTCCTTGTCCTCTATGCCACTAGCTCTTCTTTCCTACAGCAAAATCCTCAGGGCCAGAAGTTACGCCTTTGCTCATGAGCATTAGGATATTTTAGAGAACTTTTCTCCCCCCTCCGCTTCAGACCTATCCGTCTTTATCTTTTACTGAACAACAGCACCGCAAACTGAGTGTGAGACAACACAGCTGAATGATTGATGTTCTCCAAGTCCTGAGTTTCTTTTCCTCGTTTATTCACACAGTCACCCTCCTGAGTTAAGGGTTTCGGTTGGTACCTGCCATGGTGACTAGAAAAACAAGGGTAAGCTGCCAAATCCAGCGACTGTTTTCTTGTTCTCATATTGCATTTCCTTATCGGTTGTGACAATGTGCCACAATTAATGATAGCAGAAATACCTGTGTTTGATACCATATGCATCATACTTAGTGGTGATGGATTAGCAATCAAGAAAATTAATTCTGCCTTTACAAAGTAACATCTGAACTTTGAAGTTAGGAAAAAGCTTTATAGAGTAGTGTAGATAAAAAATTCTCCAGGAAATGGGGTAGCCGTGTTTCCATTGTACCAACATAATTTGTTCTGGACTGATCCCAAACAGAAAGGTATATTTCCCAAGGTAACACAAAGATCACTTATAAAAAATTGAATTTCACATATCCCTGAGATTCTCTGGCAACTCTTTAAGTACAAAGGCAGCCCCAATGAGGAGGAATCTGAAAGAGGGTTCAGGACAATAGAGTCTGATGCCAAGAGTATGTCCAGATTTCCTGGATGACCTTGGATACATAATTACTGTTATTCTGAGACATATCTTTTCATCTTTAAAGTATATTCTCTCTTACTTTGTAAAGTAATTATGTGAGTAAAATCCATTAAGTGTAAACCACTTCCATCTTATAGCAATGAGAGTGAGGAATGTACTTTGATTTATCTATCATAACAAAATAACAAAAAAGCTGATGAATGGAAAAGGTATTCAGTCATCCAGTGCATCCTTCTTGCCTTATAATCTGTTTCATTTTAGATGAATCCCATACAAGTCTAAGACTAACAGAATTTCATGTAGAGTAGGGCACTGATTTATCTAGTCTCTACCATTACAGATCATTTATGTTTCTGAAAAAGATCAGAATATCTTATGTTGTCACCTGATGTCATGTAAAATACTTCTGTTGCTATCTACCACAGTATCTTTATCCATCTGTACTATAATAATGAAACTCTTGAACATTTTATGTTCTCAAATCATAAAGATTTGAGGAATCAAAAGATGTGATTTGAAAGAGGAATCTTCCAGAGATTAAGACCACTTTGGTAGCTCATTACCCAGTCAAGATAATGTTATTAATTCAGAAAAAAAAAAAAAAAAAAAAGAAACAAATATGTGCTCATTAGGACACTTTAGTTGCAGCTATCTTCATTCTGATGGTAGGACTGGGATTACATACCTTTAGACATATGCAAGGTCATTTTCTGATTACTTTTGTACTTAATGGATTCAAATAGTAATCTTTGGGGCAAAATAATTGACCTATTTTTTGAGATTTACTTTAGAATGAGGTGGATTTTAACCTGGACACCAAGACTATTAGCTAGATCTCCCTTTGTTATAAATGCTGAGGGTTACTTCCTGAGATGATGATATTCACCTTGTAAGTATTTACGTCTGATAACATGAACACCTGTTGTTGTATCTCTATTTACATACTTCTAAAAATGAGGGAAAATCTTTCTTTATCATGTGTAAGTAGCTAGAATCACAGAAACATGGATAGGACAAATAAATTTACCGTGCAAATACACTATATGTAGTATTTCTTTAACCTATATGGCATTTTCCAAATAAACTGAAGACATTCATATCAGTAATTTTGAGAAGTGTCCAAAGAAATGAATAGTGTGAAAGAAACTGGTTGAGAAGAATGTTTTCCACAGAGAAAACTAGAAGGGTGATGACACCTAACAAGACCTAACAAGGATGTAATGCTTTAAAGATTAAGAGGGCACCTTTGTTTTTTGCAGAGGTGTTTGGGAAAGCTCTTACATGAAGACATAGCGCACACTTACAGGAGAACTGAGGGCTTAAATTTTTCGTATGGTGTGATTTGGAATATTTATTTATTTTTTTTTAAAAAAGTCATAAAAAGTATGGGCCTTTAATAATTAGGTTTGTGCCTTTTTCTCCTTTGTGCTCATTTGAAAGTCCTCTTTATTTTCCCTTTCTGGCATATTTATTTAGTCAGGGATTATTTTTATATAGACGGATTATGGTGATTAGAAATTTCTAAAGGAGTTTGCATTCACCATAAATACTGATAGTTTTAACCTACTGAAAGGTTATTTATAGCAGTTTATTTTTGTAATTGTAGTCCATAAGTCTGGCTTTTAGAAACAGCAGGACTGATAAACCATGAAAGACCAATTTATGGAAGATTCGGTAACCTGGACTGCTGAAAAGGAGAAGTAAAGAATTTTAAGAAATGACCACTATTGATCGCCTCATACAGTGGATGGCATTTTGCCTTCATCTTCAGGATAATTGGACTGGGGGATTACAAATCCATAGCAATAGAAGGCTTTCCTTACTAGACAGTTAATGCACCATAAATCAGCTAGTAGGAATAGCTCCTATGTTGCAGTCTAAGTATGTTTTCATTCAGCTCATTTGCACTTCAAAGCTGAAGTCAATAATTCAGCTCCAAGTAGGTGCAATTGGAGGATATTTCCCTTTTGTAGAATATGAATACAAGCCGAGAAAATCTCTAAATTCATTTGCACAGGACATTACCGGTCAGAGCCTGTAACTCAAAGAAACAGCCAAGCTTCCAGCTTCCAGTCAAGAGGTGAGCCTTTTTCCTGTTCATAAATTCCTCAAGGTCACTGTGTTGTGGCTAAGCAATGCTTGCTCACTATTGGTGATCAGTTGTTTTATTGTTTTAGAGGTAAGCATAGCCTTTGTTTTTTAAATGCTATATATGCAGTCCATCTAGTGTCTCATCTCTGAGGCTGGAGGCAGCTGCCTGGAGCCCCATTTGTGTTGCAGCCCTCAAAGGGAGGTGGGAAGGCAGCTTTAGGACAACACAAAATAGCTCCTCACACCATACGTCAATGCCAGGTAAAATTCAGCTAGATTTGGAATCAAGGGAATGCAGTCATCAAGGAGGGAGAAATATCTGAGGCTGATTCACTTTCTTTTTGTTCAAACAGGATCTCCCAGCACAGTAATGATGAAGAAGATCCTTCATTTATCTTCCCTTGCAGACACAAGAAGATTACCTAGACTTGTGTAGTGTCTGAGCAGCATTACACTGCCGTACACTGCTATGTTCTTTTCCTACTTACATTATTATATCTCAGAGTACAAAGAAATATGTATGCTCTTCAGTGTAGCTTGCAGCTTTGTATGAAGTGAATGTATGGATAGTTTCATCATTGTCATCTGGCTCCATTTTCTACTGTGCTAAGAAAATGAGATTGAATCTAGGCTAGGTAGAAATGGGCTGGCGTATCAACTGTAGCAGAAGACAAGATGAAATTTGTTCGTCTGCATTGATGTTCTTCAAGACTGAATTCTTCCCCAGTGTTGGGAGGGCAAGAGGGAAGGTATAGAAAAAAGGACTCTTCCCCATATTTTACAGCTGGAAAATCAAAGTACTTCAATTCATAGAATCATAGACTCATAGAATCATAGAATGCCTAAGGTTGGAAGGGACCTCTAGAGGTCATCTAGTCCAACCCCCCTGCACACGCAGG
>JAWLRI010000948.1:437810-451213 GCA_034781795.1 Crypturellus tataupa | reverse complement strand
TTCCCTTCCCTTCCATTCCCTTCCCTTCCCTTCCCTCATCCCCACGCCAATAACCTAGCCCTGCACTATGGAAAGTTCACATTTTTTGGCCCTGAGAAATACCACATTGAGCATTTCCTCTAGGACATCAAACAAAAACTAGTGATAAATGAGTAAATATGAAAGATTATAAGTAAAGTCCTCCTCTGTGAATTGCACAGACTCCTAACTCATCAGATACTCATGAATTACTAGACCATGTAAAAATTAGGTTCCTGCTTGCTCATTTTCAGTTATTTTTTATCCATTTTTGTAAATGGAAATTGTTTTCCTGTGTGAGAAGAATAGCTCAGAATAGGTTTTTCAGAAATGTGGAATAGTTTAAATATGAAATACATGGGAACTGGGCATCCAGTTTTGAGAAAGAATGTTTTACTGCCTGGTTGGTTTTGCAGTCTGCAGGTCCTATCCTGATCTCAGCAGCACAGGCCTAACTACAGCACAGCTTCATTTTTGTGGACTTACTTCTTCTGTTTTGAGTAAGAAATCTGCCATCAGGAGGAGATGAATATCACTCACATGAAGTTATTGCTCACGGACTACATTCATGCACACACATATGTGCACACAGAAATGGCAAATCCATTAGATTTAAAGCAGTTGGACAGGAGCCCAAAACTACTTTAATGGTAAGGTCAGAGTGCTTTCCCATTTTACTACTCAAGGGCAAGGGAAGTTGCTACACGAGATGCAAGCATGGTAAAAAAAAAACCACCAGGAGGTTTTGTTCATCATGCCCAGCCAGGAGACAGGCATGTCTCCATCGAGTAGTCTGCAGTAAGGGAGGCAAGGGCTTGCAGCGGCAGAAACTGCTTTGGGAAGCTCAATTTAACTGGAAAAAAGGAGGGAGAAGAGTGGCCTGAAGAATGCCTGACATTTTTTTTTTCCCTTGACTCTTTAGAATACAAGATGCATTACGTCTGCTAGAAAGTCACCCTGGCTCCGTGAGTCCTGACACGCTCCCTGATGGGAGAAGGTGACATGGCTGTTTGACATTCAGGGCTACAAGGTTGCTGGGCTGTAATCTCTAGTTAAAATTGAATCTTGTACATTGCACCCTGCTGGCACAGCCAGACTCCTGATAATTATTTGGATGCTACTGTATTTGGATTTTATTTTCTCAGTCAAGAGAAGGGTGAACTGGATTTATGGTTTAACACTGGATTCAGATTAGAGGAGGATAGATTTTCTTTTTAATGCTTAATGTGGCAGAGCCAAATAAATCTGATTTTTTGTGTGTGTGTGTGTAAGAAAAAAATCTAAGAAAAGGTGAAGGGGAAATTGTATTCTAATATGCTTTCCAAGTACACACCAGAACTGAGGAAAAGAGAACTGAGGAAATTTTTTTTTTTTTTTTTTCATCTTATTTTTTGCCTTTCTTTTTTTCCCCATGATATAAAGACTAGAAAAGAGCTGTATGGATGCTACCCTCTGTAATGACACAAGTAACAGGAAGTTTTCAGACAGAAGGGAGGGAAGGTCAAATTCACTTAAGCAAACAGCCAAGGCAAAGAAATGGATTTAAACTTTACATTAAGGCCGGGTGTGTTATTGCATTGTAGGTTATTGCCATTTGATGATGGGTTTTCTATATTTATGGTAAAAAGGAAAACTATCAAATGGAAGACAGGTCTGACTTAACTCCTTAGGTGCAGCACTGTTATGCACTATTACAGCAATGTTTCTGTGAAAGGATATGCAATATGTGAAAGCATATGAATATGTGAAAGGAAAGCCGTAGATATAAGACATTATTATTAATCATAAGGGCAGATGATGATCTCATCATCAGATTATTCTTTCTGTTTTTTTTTTTTTTTTTTCCTTTCAACTTCTAAGGGGTAATGAGAGTCTGAATCTTAAAGAAATACAGATGAAGAGGGATTAAGTTATGTACTAAGTGTCAAATACCTGTTTAAGGGAAGGGAGGCACTATGAGTCTTGGTGTTTTTATTTGTCATCTTTTAGATTAGTATCTCAAACTTTGCAATGGTTCCTGAGAAGGTGGAATGCACATTTGTTTAAGTAGTAGATAATGCTATTTTTGGAGTATAGCTTTACAACTATGTTATTAAAGACAATGTTCCAATGCATGTATTTTTGAAATCTTGCATTGATGGGTAATATACATTTAACAGAAGCAAAGTGGAGGTTAAAGGACAATCTGAAGTCCTAGAGGCATCTACAAGGTAAATGTGATGCTATAATAACACTCTAAAGAATTAAAGAGAAATAAAGGAAGGGAAAAATTACTCTTTAATGAAGCCACTATTCAAAGGGCTCCACTCTGAGTAGAAAATGTCCATAGTAGGTTTCTAAGAGTCCTAGACCCCAGTACTAGATGTTCCCTGGGAAATGAGGAAGAAACAAGGCAGCGGTGAGAACAGGCTGCCATTCAGTTTCTCTCTATGCCCCAAGACACCTAAAAGATATAAGAAAGAACAAAAAAAAAGCCCAAATTGCCGTGAAGTCCTATGAAAGCTCTAAATATCTCCCAAACATAATGGATATCAAAGTTCCTTCTTTTGTTCTTCCTGTGGTCCATAAAGAAACGGTGAAGCTCAGAACAGCAGTTTTCATGTCATACCTGAGCAAGCAACATATAGGGTAGGAAAGGACATCCCCAGAAGATGTTCCCCTGCAAATTACAGCTTTTCAATAAAATAAATAAAACGTGATATTTTGTATGATATTTTTCTTTTAAATCTCTTTTCTTTCCACTCTAAAATTTGCCTTGTTCTGGAATATACATCTGATAAGGTTGAAGCAAAAAATTAAAATAAGAAAAAAAAAAAAAAAAAACCTCAATCATGGACCCAAGAAAATACATCTGCTTATTGATCCCTGCAAAGGGATCCCAAGTCATTGCAAAAACTCCCTCCCAATTACCTGGGAAATGCCACCAGCAAGGTGGCCTTTCCAAGAAAGGTTGTCATTGCTGTGTCAGTAGAAGCTTATTCTTATTTTTCTGATATATGTATAGCACTTAAATTAGTATTGACAGTGACATTTGAAATGCTGTATCTCTTTTCCTCACTGTGCTGGCAGGTCTTCCTGTGGATAGTTCTGCAGCAAACTGTTGAAAGAGCTATAAACTTTCTTTCTTCTTCTTTATTTTTTAATGCAGACCTCACAAAGCACACACATACCATGCATGCATATCTTTCTTTATTAAGAAAGTAGTGCTCTCATTCATAGAACAGTGATTTATCAAAAAAACCCTAACTTGAGCTGCAAAGCAAAATTAGGGGGATGTATTCTTCAACCTCATAAAGGGATTTTATGTGAAAAATTCTTCCAAGAAATAACTCATTTCTTCTTTCTATATTGCCTGTTCAATAAGTATATGTGAATATTAGCACATTACTGAAGGATGTATACCCTCATTCATGCCTTCTGATTTCGTGCAGAAGGCACTTCCTACACAAAAACAAAGTAGTCCATCATGTTTGGAATTACTGCCTGAAACCTCAGACTGTTCTGCTAATGGGAACAGAAGGCTGATCTTTAGAAGATGTGAAAACATGAAAATCAGCACCTGTAGGTGATTTAAAAATGTACGTAAAAGAGCGAGACTCCTAATTCTACTTACTTTCCAAAAGTAGTTAGGTGCTTCTCTAAATACTATTAAGTGCCTCCTTGAACCCAAATGCAAGCATAAAACTGACTGTCAAGCCCTACTCCTGATGGAAAGCTGGGAAACGATCTGTTCAGTTGTACAGTTACTTCCATTCTAATCCATGGCAGGAAACAAGAGTCCTTAGATTTGTAATTCATACAGATTAACTAGAGTTCAGGTTATAAATCAGATTTGGGTGATACTTTAAGAAAAAAATATGATTTCTGTTAGGGGGGAGAAAAAGCAGCACAATATTTTTCCAAATTAAGTGACTAAATGTGTATCCATCTATCCATCCACATTGCCATAATCACTTTTGAACTGCCCAATGAAGCAGTTGTTACCAAACATTCAGTTCCTACAATTTTTATGAAAATAGATAGATAGCAAACAGAGTGAGAGTTCCCCCACTCTGAGTGAAAAACATCCCTGTAAACTTACCTTTTACAAGATGTAAGAAAATCAGTGTTGGAATCCAAATTTCATTAATGCTCAGGAAAATCTACATTCATAACAGGCAGGATGCTGCTAGAAAGCCCAACAGCATGAAGCAAAGCTGTAGGAAGCTCCACCATCAGTTAGGTGGTTAGGACGATTACTGCCAGATATTTTCAAGGGAACAGAGCAGACAGGACCATCAGAATCAATGTATTTTGCCCTGTGGCCCTACTGCTTACTTAAAGGAGGTCCTACAAGTTGGGCAGCATCATTCAAGATAACATGCATAGTTGGCATACAACATTGTCTTTCATGCCTGGAGGAGCACATTTGCAGCATGAATCTGGCCATATCCATCAGCTTTCCACATTCTAATTATATATCAAGGAAAGTGAGGTCTTTCTTAGTGATATTTCCAGCTTGATTTCCAAAGGGAGCTGGATAGACCTTTTACAAAGCACCTCTCCATGCTGCCATCTAGGCAGGAGACTTTTCAAAGTGTTCTTGGTTTAATTAGCATTCAGAGAACTGTATTGATGACTCTTAATCTATTCCTCTGAAATATTTTGATTCTGAAATCATTACGGCCATGAGTCAGAGTAAATATGGCACCTAACTTTACTCCCAGATGGGTAAACTGCAAACCGTGGCATATCTGGAAGAGATTTTGTTGTTATTGTTGTTCTGTTCATATGCAGCACAGTCGGCCTTTGAAGAACATCAATAGTTTTCTTTGATTTCAGACCAGCAGTGCTAAAATGCTCAATAGATGATTGAATAGGATGGGTTGCAGGGAAAGGTTTGTCAGTAGCAGCCTCAAGCAAAATGCAAAGATTATACCAGTAGATTTCAATAGATTTCCTCTATCCTCCCCTAAGACTCTTGAAACGCTGGGGGGTCTTGCATATGAGTGTGAATTTGAGCCATCTGTTTATCTCATGAATTTAACACAAAAACTCAACCACTACAAGTATGCTGCCTTTTTTTAATATATATATATAGTTTTTCAAAATCTGATCTTCCAAAGATTCTCCTATCCTTACTGGATACTGTCAGATTCAAAGCTTGTCGTTTAAAGTTTAAATTTTCTCCTTTTTCTTTATCATTAGTAATCATTATGTAGACACACCAAACAAAAACAGTTAACACACACAGACAAACACATCCAAACTCCTCATCCTTATTCAGTGTTCAGAAAATGTTTTAACAAAAGAGGGAAAAAAAACAATCCCCCAAACTAGCCTCCTTTTCACCTCCTCCTGTTTTTACATACTAGGGAGACAAAAGCTTTTGTGACCTGAAAGGACTCTTCACTTGTCTCAAAAAGGATTTTTTTTTCAGCCCGTTCTACTTAAGCTCCTTTTTAGTTATGTGCAACTTCACAATCCCATTCACAAACTGTTGCCATGGTAAATAATTATATCACAGATGAATTGTATACGCTCCCACTTCATGGTTGGAAGAGAAATTGTAAAAAGAAAGGCAAGAATGAGGTTGGGGGAACCAAAATCCTTTAAAATTACAGGGGAGAGAGTTGAGAAATGATTGCCTCCTCATAACATAATTAACTCCATGAATTAGAAATTGGTATTAGAACTTCTTACAAAAGGAGTAATTATATTTACTCATGTAAAATTAAACAATACCTAAAAAAAAAAAAAAAAAAAAGGATTCACCAGGACCTCTGTTAATATTATCATAAAATTCAAAGATCCAAATAGCTTAGATTCAGAGCTGATTTAAGTAGCATAAACTTCAGTGCTTGTTAGATTTGGGTAGAGAGAGAATGTTTCCTTGGTGGTTTGTAACCATACTGTGACAAAAAGCACAAAAAACAGCTCAAAAAAAGAACGAAAAAAAGGAGCACTAATATACAAAAACAACTACATCCTTCTTAACCTTTGAAGGTAACTTTGTTTTTTGAAGGTTTTTTGCACATCCTTGTGGAAACACATATGCACCTAAACAGACACTTCCAATGGGAATAACAAATTCTGCAGCTGCTCCCTGAACTAATGCCAGGACAATAAGGGCAATGTCACAACTGTAGGGCAGGAGGTAATTTAAGCCACTGGCCTGCCTTCAGTATTAGCACTTTCATGTGTATATATTTCCTTCTGTATAAATCACCGTGGTCTGTTAAAGAGGATCCTTTTTGCTTAAACATGGCTGCATAAAACATAGTCAGACAGGTTTCTTCTAGAACCAGTGTAAAAGGATAGGCGTATCAAAACAATGATTTGACCCAAGTGAAGACACAATTCTGTAATAAGTGGGATTGATGATCCTATGGAAATGCCCTCTCTCCTTTCCTCTCTGTTCCAAGGACATCTGATTTAAAAGGCCCTGGGATGCCTGTGATTCTTCCTTTTTCGTCTCCCAGCTTCTATCAGATCTTCCCACTTCTTTGTATTGTGAATATCCGGCAGCACCTTTTCCTCTGATGCCTTAAACTCCTGGTCATACCACAATACTTCAATGCTTCATGTTTGCAATCTATTCTTGCTGTTATTATTACTGCCACTATTATTATTTCGCTGGTGTCTTTACTTCTTTCCCATGAGAACAGCTCCTGAAATGCTACACGTACCATGATGTGTCACTGATGAGGTTTCAATCCTAGGTTGATAAAGCAGTAGTAGGAAATTTTGAGCTAAAGAAGCTAAAGAAATCAGATCAATAGCCTGCAGGACATTTGTAAGTGGAGTACCTGACAGAGGCAGTGCAGTGTGCTAATATCAGGGCATTAGTCTAGTATCACTTAGGTGATACCCATAGTCTCCTTAACTTGTAAACCCAACTAGATATTTTTACCCTCAGAGGAATGATCAAGAAAATCCCCTCCAATAAATTGCACAAGGGGGCTGCACTTAACTGACAGTACCTTTTTCCGTCCTATATGGCTCCCTGTTCCCTCACTCTGATCAGAGATAGAAAAGAGTAGTCATTTCACCCAAGGCTTATCTGCATTTATTTTTTCACCCAGGGTATTAATTTCAATTTTCATGTTTCTATACTATTTTTTCTCCTGCTCTCCCTTTCTCTGTCTCAACTTTGTATATGCCAAAAGTCGTACCTGCCAACTGTTGGGAAAAAAATGTGATTTCTATTGAATAGTGCACTTTGGAATGAAAGAAAACATTGTATAAACGAGGCTGAGGAACTCATTCACCTATGCCTATATTACTGTGAAATCAATTATGCAGGGCTCTTTCGAAAGTTACTGATTGTAGCAAATTGAATGGCCTCCATTTCAGCATAATTTGGAGAGGTTGATGTAATCAGAGACCTTACACCATGGTGAGATACAAGATTCGTGATATTCAGATGGGAAAAAGGCTACAATGGTTAAGCTTATTCTGTACTCTCCGCTTACCGGCTGTAATGCTTTCATAACTACAAATGAAATTGTTTTGATGAAGGCGGAGATGGTTCTAAGGGACAGGGAAAGGAGAGAGAAAGAGAGAGGAGAGGGGAAAAAAAACCTATATCAGGTTGTTTGAAATCAAGGTACTGTACTGTTAAGCGAGGCGGCAGCGGAATCTAATCCTGAACATAATTGGTTGCAAATGAAACACTTTAATATCAAATCTTGAGTTGTGCCCTGGAGCTGTAGTTCACGTTTGCATGAGCTACATGTAAGTAGAGGTAAAATGTACTTTTTTTTTTTTTTCCCCTTTTGCAAATGCACCTTCTATTTCAGCACGCTGGAAATTTGTGGGGCAAAATAATTGCTCTTCAGCTTATATCCACAGATATTCTGCCCTGAGAAGTTTTGTCCTCTTAAAAATGATAAAAAAAATTAAAAAAAAAAACCACAAGAACAACAAAAATAACCAACTGGCCAACAAAATCTATCTCCTAATGTCAGCCTGTGGCTCAGTGTTCTCTGATGTGTGGATGTTTATTAAACTTATGGTGATACTATATAATGACATTTTATTTGTACTGACAATATCTGTGGCACGCTAAATGTGTTGAAAGCAGCTGAAAGTAGAGTTGTCTGGAGAACTGAAGAAGGAATATTAGCACTTTGGCTCTTAGTTTCTCCAAGCTCTAGAAAACATCACACTACAAACACAATCTGGAGCTTAATTTCACAATTTAGATTTCCCATTCTCTTGAAATGAAATGACACTAATTATTTTATCCAAGAATATTTCTGGGATTAACATCTGGAGTGAACATCTCAAATCACTTCTTGTGGCCAAGTCACTTGAGTCAAGACCCCTCAATGCCACTTTACAGGAGCTGGTCTCTACCTCTGCTCTCTCTAAATTATGACTGAAAACTCTTCCTTTGTCTAAAGGAATTATTTCTATTTCAAGTTTTCTAGAGGTAGGAGTTACTCCTTAGAACATGCACGCAAAGTATCAAGCACACAGTGACATATTCTTATTGCTGAGTCACCTGCATCACTGACGAGCCTCATTACTAGACTTGACCTTCCACTAGTAAGAATAGGTTATCCTGACAATAAAGAAAAAAATGTATTCTAACTCACCCAGAAATCATTTAGAAATAAAACACATCTATAACTAGCATTGAATTTGAACCAAAAATGCACAGAAAAGACTCTTATTCTCAGCAGTAGTGGGAATTTTGAGGAGGACAATGATACAGTACAGGGGTAGAGAGAGATAAGGGAGAAGCAGGCAGTTGTTAAGAAATATTAATTCAGATGAAAATATTTTAGAGAGAGTGAGGAAATCAGGTGAAAAGATTGCTGGGAATGACTTGTGAATAGGAAAGTTTAATTTTATGCTTGGCTTTATCTATTAGATTTAACAACAAGATAGCCTCTCGTCAAAACAGTGCAGACATTCGACCCCCGATCTCTGCTGACTTTAGACTCCAAATACCGCTTTGAACATAAAACCCCACGTGTGAATTAGCACAGAACTGTTTGTGTCCAGCTGTGTCTTACTGCTTAATTAGTGGAATCACATTGACATCGCTGAGTTGTGGATTTCCACAATTTTTTTGTCACTCTTTACTTTAAAGTTTAAACAGACCTAATTTAAGCTACTTTAAATGAGCTGATCCTACAAACAGAAGATTCAGTTTTGATGTCTCAGCACTGTGTTTGTATGAGAGAGAGAACTAAAGCAGAAACAACAAAATAAAATAATTACAATAATAATTACAGATTTCAGGAAATGGTAACAAATGTGAAGAGTTTCAGAAGAAAGGGGATTAAAAAGGTAACATCAATGAGTTAAAATGAAAAAAAAATAATGAAAGGTCTGATGACAGAGCTTGGTGGAAGAATGCATGTTACAGAGGAAACATATTAGAACTTTTTTTTTCCATCCTTAGAAAATGCTGCTTCATTAAAATAAAATTGTTTAAAGTAAACAGTATGATTCAATTACGTTAGGCCAGAAATATTTGTGTTAGGGAATTTCTTTGTCAAAATAAAATGTTTAAAATTTTCCAGATACTGCAGTTTCTGCATTTTTTTTTCAAGATTAATATAATTTGAGTAAAGAAAGCAGTAAAATTGCCATGCAACTTGTTCCAATACTAACTTAAGAATACATTTCATTACGCTTAAACCTAATTTATTCATGTATTTGACTTCCAGTGTTCGAAAAGGTATAGAATTTCTGCCTTCTTAGTAAATATTCTTCAATTAAAAAAAATCAATAAACAGAAAAAAAAAAAATGAACTATAAATATCCAAAAGAAATTTCAGTCTTTTCAAACAATATCTGAAACTGGTAACTTTCATTTCATACATACCCTCTTTCCTCAGACCTCTTCAGAATTCTTGCAGACCTCCTTACAGAGATTTTTTAGACTTTTCTTTGCATTACAAACATAGCATGTATGATAGATGTTTGCACTGCTTTCCCACACAAGAAAAATTAAGAAGTTTGAATTGTAGAAATTTAGTACATTGGCAGATAAATTTCATATAAAAAACAGATCAAAGCATGCAAACATTTTTGATTCTTGACTAAATAATATTGGGCTGATAGTGTTTGACACAACGGAGCCACAACATCATATTTTGTCTTATATATAGGAACTAAAAGATTCAATTTGTTGTATATCCAAGCCATTTACAATGAATTTCAGAAAACGATAGACACACTAGTCCAGACATAAGTGATTCTGGGGAAAATTGGAATCCTGCTGGTGAAGTTCCTGAAAGAACACTCCAGCTCAATTTACGTAAACTGGCAGCTTGCTGCCACAACAGCTTCTCTATACCATTAAAGAAAGTACATTACAAGAATAGAGGCTTAATTCAAATGAGAAGTATCTGAAGTAAACTTTATAAAAATGTTTAGATTTGAAATTGTTTTATTCTTTTGCAGATCTGAAAAAGTATTTGCACGTCTCAAAGATCATGGACTACACAGGTTGTCAAACAATAGACATTTCCTCTTCCTGCAAATAATGCTTTCCCTCTGCTGCTGAAGGTCATTTCTCTCTTCAGCGTCTGGTTGCCTCCTTAGCTAAATTCTTCTCCAAACATCCCAGAATACAATATGCTTTATTTTGCCCTAGTTCTCCAACTTAGCTCTTTTCCTTTTGCATGTAAGGGAAAAGAAAGAAAAAGAAAAGGTTACAGCTTAACTCAGCAGTTATATACAATAAATACAATTGAATGGCAGCTGGACTCCAAAGCACTTACAATATATAATTCCTATTAGCTTTTTCAGCCCATAAACCTACAGAATTCCACATAGTTGATAAGTGGAGAAACAGCTAAAACGTATATCCCCATTGGCAGAAAGATTTCTCGGAAATGGTTTCTCATTTGCTTGAATTGCCCTCTGCTGTTAATCCGAAAGGTGATGGGGGCAGAGGGGAGGACAGGACAAAAAAATGCTGATAAATTAAAAATTTTACAAGGGGGAAAATAATTATAAAACAAGGGGAAAAATACCATATAACCCAAAGAGAAGAATGTCTCTTGAAAATAAATATCTCCCAAGCTCATAAACAGTGAGGCCAATGGTCATGAATGTAGCAGATGTTTATTGCCTCGTGCACCCTCTGCTACTTTGGGATAATCACTTAAATATCGCCAAATACAGTTTGAATTTAAATTAGCTTCATATTTTCTTTCATGATTATTCCATTAAAAAAATCATATGATTAGCCAATTAAACAGAGAGGGAGAAGGAAAAAAAAACAGTAGGAGTGCAATAGCCTTTAATATTTTCAATTAAGATGTAGTGCTACCAATAAAAGAGGCTTACATTTTCATTTTATGGGCACCTATGGAGAGCATTATGACACAAATGACTCAGAGCAAGGTAATCGTTTCAAAATATATTGTAGTGGAGGACTGTAAACAGTGCAGTGTATTAGCTCAGATGGTATGTGATGAAAATATCAAGTCTCCAGAAGCTCATTGAGTATTGGTTTCAATATTTCTTCAGGAAGGCTTTTGAAATGCACGTCTCCTTTTATGAGGTCCAAAGTAGCATCCTTATGCAGAATAAAGCCCACTGACATGAAAGGAAAAGCACAGATTTCTCTCTTGCACTGTGCTGCCACATCGCTCCTGCTTTTGAGGTCTGTGCTTGGCAAGGCACCAGTCTAGAGGAGTTCTCTGACAGCACACCCTTCCCTGAAACCTTTGAGGCTGGTCTAGATGAGCAGCAGAGAAGAAAATCACATATTTATCTGCAAAAGTCAACCAGAAGCCACTACTCCTGTCCATACAGAACTTGAGGAATCCAAGACAAGATCATCAGAAATACTGGCATCCTTAAAGCCCAGATGCAAACTCGTTCTCATACTTGTTTGTATCTTCTTTAAGCTAACTTTCAAGTAAACATGCTTATGCTGAAAACATAATATCCTCCAATAAAATCCAGTAAGTGACTTTGATCTTTATGAAGTTCCTTTCCTAGTTAAAAGTCACTCATCAGCATAGACATAATAATAATAATAATAAAAGGAAAAAAATCTCCAACTGTGTTTATATTGTCTTTCTTTGAGAAAATTGTTTTCTTTCTTTTTTATTTCCCTCTCTGCTTTTTTGCAACTCCTCACTTTTATAAGGGAGGCTCCCACCCATCTCCTTGCCCTCAGAGAAATAGGCTCGTGATTTACAGGGTATAAATACCCTTGCTTAATACTTCACTAAGAGAAGAGAGTCCCTGTGATCATTATTTCATGTGATCTTCTACTACATAGCTGGCAGCAAAATGTGCCCTGAACATTTTCATGCTACATGTAATTCCCCTGTGAGATAGCTTCAGGCGGCAATCATATCAGTCAAGCCTTTAACATGACTTTGTTTACAAAGACCCTTGCCTGATCTTGTGACTGCTGCTTTTTCTTTTGTATGTTTTTCTTTTCTATTATTTTATTTTACTTTATTTTATTCTATTTAATTTTCTTTAGAAGTGAAGATTAGGCAAGAGTTGGGGCTTAAATATGAAACAAAAAGTTGTTAATTATATTTGAAAGATCTAATAACTAAGTCCCGTAAGAAAATTTTAGAACACAATTAGACAGTGCTCACTAGTATCCTTATTGCTTGCTGGTATTCTATGAAGAAGGAAAAGTTATCCACCAGTGATTGGGAAGTCCAAATATGCTGTTAAGTTACCTGACTGAATATTGAAATGTCCTATCTTCAATACACTGAGTAGAAACTATGCAGTGGTAAGAGAGTGAAGAACTTCACAATCACATGGGTCACTATGTCTGCCTGGATGTTCTTCAGCAAGACCTTCCATAATAAAAGTGTACAATCCACACAAAACTCTGCTAACTTGCTTCACCTTGGTGATTTTTTTAGATTTTTTTAGCTGGTCAGACTTGCAACAGGTATATGTAGACATAATACTATGTTCTGTTGAAATGTTTGATTCATTAAGCTACAGAGGTGACTCCTTGTGATTTTGGATGCTTTTCTTTAATTCCAGAATTTGCAGAAATGTTTTAGTTTCAGATTTGACTGAAAATTGAGTCCTTTGTGCATTATATATATATGCATCTAAAAGTAGAAAATGACAATGCTGCTACGAGAAAAGCTCTTCTTAGACCTTCATAAAGGGTGGCATATTTGTCTAGTATACGATTTGTCTGCTGAATCAGCTTCAAAGTATGTGTAAAACTTTCACATCAACACTCCAATCCCACCATTCAAGCTGAAAGAAGCAGAGAATTAAGCATCCAAATGCAATCCAATAAGTATGCCTTTAGAGTCACAGCTTGGACAGCGTATTTGAGATAAGAATGTAATGGTTAGGGCAGATACTAATGGCTGGGTAATATTCATGTAGCAACATACAGGTAGATTATCCTAAGCTTTTGTCCATTATCTCAATTA
>JAWLRI010000948.1:417539-437002 GCA_034781795.1 Crypturellus tataupa | reverse complement strand
GAAGGAAGGAAGGAAGGAAGGAAGGAAGAAAGGAAGGAAGGAAGGAAGGAAGGAAGGAAGGAAGGAAGGAAGGAAGAAAGGAAGGAAGGAAAAAGAAAATGAATGAATATCTCTCTTCACTAGCAGAGGATGCCTATATGCCAGAAAAAAAAAAAGGCAAGCTGGAATTTTTACACTGTATTTTCCCTACTGCAGTCCCCTATGAAGTCCCTGAATTCAGATTTTGGCACAGGCATGATCCTGTCTGGGTTGAATCTGTGTAGAATTTTGATTCTATTCACCTATTGCATGTATCGAATGATAACACTTATTTCTTGTTTCTGTTATTGAAGGTAAGCAAATTATGACTCTTCTTCTCTCAACAGGAAACAAACAAGGTAGTTACTGCTCCACAAAGACTGTTTCTAAGTCAGAATGGTCACTTCTCCTTTTCTGGAGCACTATTTAAAGTCAGAAGTGAGGATTAAATTCCTAGACTTCTGTAAAACACATTTCCATCGTTTGAAAATATCTTTTTCCCTCCAGCTCCATGAGTCGAAAATAAATGAAAATAAATGTTCGTCAACAAGGAGTTGTAAAAGAAACACTGCATCTTTGCAGAAAATCCTTGACAGTTAATTTCTCATTATTTAAGGGAAAGTTCATATTTCTGATGTCACGTGTGATGTCTTTTTATGGTAAGGTAATTGGTTTTATGGTAAGGTAAATACATCTTTTAACAGATATATTAAGTCTAAGATCTACCACACACTTTAGGAACAGCCCATTTTTTTTCTGAGCTTTGTTTTTTTATGGAGAAAGAAAAGTATATCACAAACTGAAAATTCAGTTCTGTCTTGCATTTTCCAGGATTTTTTTTATTATTCTATTCCTCCTGTATCATAGCATTCAGTGCTTTGGAAAAGTCAGTTCTTATGTCCTATCATTCAGTGTTCTGGATGAGTGAGTTCTCATGTTCAGAGACAGAAGAGAGCTCAGAGGCCTTTCCTAATCTTTCAGTGTCTTAATTCTTCTGTGATGACAGAGCCAAGATTGTTAAGTAAAGCTTTTTTATTCTGTCTCACATGATACAAGGGTCTTTTTGGGAACACGGGCTCATATGCCCATTAAAAAGGTATCGAGAATTTTTATATGCAAAGTTTGAAGCTTGAAAATCAACTAAAAGGAAACAGTAAAAGTAAATAGGATGGGGAATGACTGGTTAAACAGTAGTTCTTGCTGAAGGGAAAAATGAATGTAGAAACAAGAGTTTTGTTAGGGAGACTTACAAACAAAGCTTTAGGGAATATTTGATACTGATAAAGTTGCGGATATATTATTGAGTTGGATTTGGCTGGTAGAGTGTTTTTAAATTCCAGTTCCTTAAAGTTCAAGTGCAGTCTAGCACTTTGCTTATATCAATTTATAGCTGTAACATACCTCTAAGTCATCTGTTGTCCCAAGATACATCCATTTGAGTATTCCTGCTCCTTTCCTCCATGTGTATGGGAAACAGAACAAGTCTGCTCTGGAGATATGCTTCTCTCCTTGGAATAATATTGTGGATGAACCCTCTAAGCCCTCTTAGGGCCTGCAACACTGCCATTCTATTTTATCTCCGCATTTGTCTACTCTTAATAAGTAATTTATAAGCTAGGAAAAAGGGTGTGTTTTTACTCCTTTTTTTTCCTATTTATTTAATTTATTTATTTATTTTTGCAATTTTTTTTCAGTTAATATGAATAACTTGGTGTAATATTAAATCCATAGTCTTTTAAATTGTCTTCTTCTATCAGTGCTTACCTTAGAGCACCTGTATTCCCTCTTTATTTTCTCCATTTATCAGCCTGTTAAATACTTTATAGGAAAGGGAAGACGACTAATTGTCCATTTGATTCCTTGATTCACTCAACAGTTTAAGGATGTCTTCTTAACATGGCATTTCTTATTATACATGTGATATGCTGTTTCCCACACAGAAGTATAGCATCTTTGTCTCTGAAGCAATGGTACTTAAACTCTGGGAAATTTTAATCGAGCAGTTCACATTCAATCTCTCACTCTTTAAGTACCTGCTGTGAATGATCTTTCTCCTTCCTGCTGCTTGGAAATGAACAATTAAAAGGAGTTCAACCTTGAGCAAGTCTGGGAACATGTGGGCATTTCTAGACTTGATGGAGGATATCACATCGTGTGTTATCACCATTTTGCCTTCTTTCTTACATTATCCTAGTCATTTTCTTTTGTGACTTCAATAGGAAAAGACAAAAACAAAAAGACAAAAACTTTTATTAAAAATAAATTGTTGGTAATAATCTTAGTTCACTACATGCTTTTATTTTTGGCTAGTACCCAAACTTTAGACATTTGCCATTAAAGGCTTTTATTCAACAAAGAGGAAAACTTGACTGCAGATAGAGTTTGTTAGAGTTCTTTAGATATGCATAAATTACTTAATTTTTCCACTACTATTTTCTTTCTTGACTGAATCCCAGCAACCATCCTTATCTATACTCCCTGATTCAGTACCTATTGAAGTCAATGGAAATGGTGACATTAACTTCATTGGGCTTTGGTCCAGGTCCTGAGCCATATGGAGCTTGAACCAACCTTGACCTTAGTGGAGATGAAACAAGTCACCTCCGACATTATATCAGTATTTTTCTACAATCCATCAGTAAGATGTGTCACATATACAGCATGAGTGAATTCACTTGCCAAGAGTAATACTTTTGCACTACTGGCTGATGGCCAGTCTGGTCAGTCCTGCTATTCTCCCTGCATGATGTGAGAAGTTATTCATATTAGGCATCTTTTCTTCCTATTTAAAAACGACAGCTTGGGTTCTAACTTTGCACTAACTGCTCATAAAGTTCTGCAAATTTCTCTCCTTCCTTTTGTGATTAGCACATTAATGATCTTCAGATGGTTCAGAGTGATGTTGCAGAAAGTTTGGATGACTAACAGACCTTTCTATGGTCACTGCTGGGATTGTTTAAAAAAAAGTGATATAATTAAGAAATATTCATACAAATTATGAGATGAACTTTGATTTTGAGATAAATGGCAAAGTATTAATGCATTCCTCAAGCAGAATGACCTTGCATCTTTAGTACACTCAGGTCATAAGAACGCAAATAAGACTAGCATTAAGTTGTTATTCACCTCACTGGGTCAAGAGAATATTGCCCTAAAACTGACATAAAGTTTGCCAACTGTACATAATATGTGCAATGCAAAAGTGATCACAATCTCTAAATCATAATGAAAAAAAAAAAAAGGAAAATTTTTGCCCAGCTCATACTATCCATCTGCATTTTACTGAGGATTTCTTTTTGCGTGATACATCCTTAGGAATGCCGTGCATTACCATTTTGACTAGTTAACAATGTTTTTTACTACTTGTCTTGAGGCCAGTATTACTTTCATAGCTATCATAGTTATGATATTGTTTCTTATTTTCCATATAGATAAGACAAACAATAGATTTAAACAGAAGCAGTCTTTTTCTTAAAACAGATATGCACAAGGATTCTTCATTTTTCTCTTCCAGGGTCTTGTAAAAGATTAAAAATGTCAAAATCTCATCAGGATCCCTGAACAGATTTTTTTTTTCACATTTTATTTATGTCATTACTCCAACTACCATAAAAGTGGTAATATTAATAAGTTCAGGTACGTCAATTATTCTAATAGTTTCTTATTAATAAAAATATTTTAATTTGATTTTATTTCCTGTTTTATCTTAAATCTTTGTTTAAGAGAAAAAAAAAAAAAGGCAACTTACAAAATATTGATTTTTAAAATGTTCTTGAATAAGAAAAAGAAAATATATACCCTTGATAATTAAAAGCTTCATCTTTGAAAAGTGTTCCATTAGGTGAGGAAATGGGAGCAGAAAACCCCAAACAGTTGTATCAAGGGATTCTTTAACACAGTTACTGAGCAATACCAAGATTAATCCTGAGCTGAAAAACCTTCAGGGAAAATCAAATATTTCAGGTGATTCAGTAGATTTTCTTTTTCTTTTCTTTTTCCATTTCTTCTTTCTCTTTTCTCTTTTTCTTTTTCTTTTTCTTTTTCTTTTCTTTTTCTTTCTTTTTCTTTTTCTTTTTCTTTTTCTTTTTCTTTTTCTTTTTCTTTTTCTTTTTCTTTTTCTTTTTCTTTTTCTTTTTATTTTTCTTTTTCTTTTTCTTTTTCTTTTTCTTCTTTTCCTGTCTTTTTCCCTTTTCCTCTCTCATTCTTTTATATTGTTATAATTCCCCATCTCTTTACCAATAACTATGAATTTATCTATAAGTTTCTTAATTCTTGTCAGACTGAGTGTTACAGGTCTGACAGCTGAATTATCCTAAAGAGCTTTGAAGAGGTATCTCCTTAGATCTCCCTGATATACACAGAACAGATGGCTATACTGATTTATTTATTTATTCCCTTTCAAAACATGAATTAGCTTTTTACTCTAATCAAGTAGCCTCTGGATTTATACTCAAATAAGCTTATTTTTAGGCTACATCTAACAAATTGTTCACAAAGCAGTAATTGGGCTTCATAGCCTCTACTTCCATCTTATTCTTATTGGTCATACAGGCATCATTTTCACAAAGTTAATTGATGAGACTGAATTTAGAAATGAGGGATCTGAAACTGATGGTTGTGAGCTTTGTGAACAAAAGATAATATAAGCAATTTTGAGGTGGTGATTGAAAAGCATTTACTTTTTTTTTTTTTCCTTTGGTGGTTGAAAACCAAAAGCTAAATAATCATAAAAAAAAATTATAAACTGTCTAGAGAGACTTCCTAGTCTCTTGTGGGTCCTATTATGTAGGTCCACAAGCAATGAATGTTTCTCTGTAGGAAGGGACACCATGTTCTGTTTCTGTGAGAATATTACCATAACAATATGTTACAAAGAAAGAAGTGCCTCCCATAAGTGGAATCATTTTGATATCAGTATTGTTTTTGTCTTTTTATTGTTCTAACCATATTGTGGATCAAGGAGAACATTATGTGAGTGATACTGAGGAAAGATCTCTTATTTCTAAATCTGAATCTGCACCAATCCAGCAATGTTTGAGATGTTCAAGGTGTACAGCTTTCTGCACAGGTGCCATTGGATTGGACTCCCACAAGCAGCTGGGATCTGCTGCATGTAAGGCACATGCAGAAGGTGACAGCACAGTAAACGCAGAGGAAATGAAATGCGTCCAGGATGCAGCATATTTTCTATGTATGTATGGCACAACTAGTGAATGGACTGACAGAAAGCTTGGTGTGCCTGGAAAACTTCTTCCCTTATGGCAGCTATGCAGGCAGCCTTGTAGTGGAGATAGACACATACAAGGTACAGCTGTGTTGCACAAGCTTTGTGGGATTGATTAGGGTTTTCAAGGGCTGTTTTTGTAAGTACTCTAGATAGTCACCACCCTGTGCAATTACTTTCTTATAACAAAGGCCCCTCCCTACCTTCTACCCTGTTCAACTTTTATGTGGGAAGCTCAGTCAGATGGTAGCCCGGCTTCAGGGGAACCTGGAGCCCAAGTCTGAATTCACCATTACTGTGAGGATCTTGCATGACCTTGAGTAAGTCACTTATTCTTTTTGTTCCTCAGCTTCTATCTGTAAAATGGAGATAAATGCATTTCCATACCTCATGGGGACCTGCTAGAATGCATTCATTACCAAGAAGTACATTTTATCTCCAATTCACACATTTTTCTCTGCTGTCCTTGCTAGAAATCTGATTGTCCAACTAGTCCCAATATGAACTCTCTTGCTTCTCACTGGAAACAAGAATCTACCTATTAAACTTTTTTATAACTGCCTATTTCATATTTTACTCTGAAACCAGAGTACTTCTTCTTTTATACAAAGAATTGTGGACTGCACAGGGAGTTTTTCTGAGTCAGTCTCACTATTCCTGCATTGCTCATTTCTGTATTGTATACAGTTCAGGGAATATTGTTAGTGTTCAAGAACAACTTCCCCTAAGTCATCAAAATGCAGCCATTATTTATGGAGGAGCTGGTGCTAATTAAATCAGAGAGACACAGATTGGAACGTTTATGGAGATCATCTGGTCTTACATTTTCAGACCACTAAATAGAAGGGAAACAACCTGTGGACTAATATTCAGTTGCATCGAAAGCATCTTTTTATAATGTAATCTCTTCTGGGAAACATTACCCTACTGAACTCTTCTAGACCATTGATTCTATTCTGAACCCATTAAATATAAATGTATACATATATATGAGTAAATCAAATTCTAATCTGAGAAGGACGTTTTGGTGAAACACTAGAAATAGGTTATAAGTTGTTCTGTAGAACAAAAATGAAAGTTTAAGAGAAGTCAAATTGCTTTCTAGTTTTAATCAGAGCATTTTTATTTTTATTTTTTTCCCTCTGAGCAAATAACTTTTTCCCTGAGGCTGCTGTGGGTTTTATAACCGTGTCATATGGAACTAGGTACTAGCAATAGGCACTAGTCACTGTTTTCCGCCTTTGATTAATATTTGGACTACGGAAATAAATCTGCATATATATTTCTATTCTAAGGTATAATTTCAACATTATAACATCACTAGCATTTAGGACCACAAGACTGAGAATTTTAACCTTTCAGAGCCTATTCCTTGTAACACTCCCCTGCACGTAGGTTATTTAACCCTTGTAAACTCATAGTTCTTGAGTGTACTGTGGAATTACAGATTAACACGATCTATATCATATTAGGGACCAGAGCAATGATAGATCATATAATTTCAACTCCTCTATAAAGAAGAATGTTCAGAGCCATTGTGAGGTTTAATACCAGAACGTGTCTTCCAGAAATACATCAATGAGAAGAAACTGAGAAATGGAGAATTCACTCTTTCTTGTACATTTGTTTGAATGACTAATCACTCTCCTGGCCTGGCAGTTGAAAAGAAATATTGTTGGCCTCTGCAGTTGAACAAGAGAAATGGCTTTGAGTCTCTTCACTTCAGATGAAGAGAGGTTTCAGAAAGGACAAAGCCAAATGGGCTAAAACATATTTGTATTTCTGTGGTGTGATATTTGGGAGGAGAGGAAAATTCGTTCTGAGTGAAAGGGTCACCTTTGCCTTTATCAGCAAGGTCAAAGTCATCTGACCAAGGCAACAACCAAACTGAAATAATTCAGGGATCATTCTGGGGTGAGCCTCTATCTAGGATCCCCCCTACAACTGTCGTCGTTTCAGCTGGGTAGTCCCACTGTAAGAAACTGACCCGTCCCAAATCTGAACGGCCTTGGATAGAGGCAGTTGGATAGAGGCAGTTGGAGAGCTTGGATAGAGGGTGGTTAATTATAATTAACAAGAGCAAGTAGGTGCCTAAAACCACTTTTTCATCAGTGACTAAGAAATCGAGGAGGACTTGTTTTGGGACTGATGCTCATGAACGTGCAAAGAAAATTTCACAGTAGGTTTATTTATCAGATTTAGCTGAGAAGCTAGTTCACTCCATTTCTATTACATTTTTTTTTTCCTTTCAAGACAGTTCTGCCAGTTTAGTCACTGTTTCACACTGCTTGCAATCATGAAGCATTTCTTTTGAGATGAATAATCATAAAATACAATTAAGGCTCACACTTTTAATGATGGAAGGAGTTCACACCACAGCTTTTCAAACCTTATTTTCTTTCCAATAAGAAACTATATATAAAAAGAAAACTTTTTTTTTTTTTTTTTTAAATTTGCAGCTAGTAGCAAGTAAATGTCGTGAGAACTGTGACATATTTCTTCTATCCATTTTGGCTATCTACATACCATTTAGGATACACACTCTTATGCCAATACTACTTCAACTGCAAAATATGGGAATTTCAGTTGAGCAAAACCTCAAACTAGACAAATTTCTGAAAAAGTGTAAAGTAACAGCCCAATATTTTAGCACCAACTAGGCTTCTAGTATCACAGCTCTGCCAAACACCATTTATTGTTTATTCATGCCATTGAATATATCTGCTATTTAAAATACGTTACTGTAGTAATCAAAATCTCACTATTGACAGAGTTCTGTAGTAATAGCTCATGGCAATTTCAGAATTACTTAACATCCAAGTCCAGTGTTTTATAGTACACAGCTGTTTGTTTCTCTTATGATGATAAATATACCTCTCTTCTTAGGTTGTCTACATCTGTCTTAACTATTCATTGATTTCTCATCCTTAGTTATGCAGGATTTTTAGCTTTCAGAATTTAACTACATCTCTTGGTCAGTAGCTGCCAACTGTGGATGGTGTGAATATGCCTCAAACTACACTATGAACTAAGAACGTCACATTTTACAAATTCAAATAATAAGGAGAAGTACTGGATAGTACTTAAAGAATTATATCAGCAATCTGAATAGGACATTAGAATAGCAGAAACACTTCTATTTTAACCCTATATTAAGGCTGAGATAAATTCCTCCAATTTTTTGGTACCAACTGACGAACTCAAGTTGAGAGGCTTGCAGCTCTAGTCTCCGCTAGGCTTACAGCTTTGCCCTACAGCCACTTCCAAGGCAGGATGCAGTCCAGCCAAGACCTGAAAAACTCTCTAGTCACAACTACCTCCCTCCATTTTTTGAGAAAAAAAAAAAAAAAAAATTCAACCAAAGAACAACAAAAACCCACAGTAGTATAGGAGTTTGGGCTTTCTGCTTAGATATTTAGGTCTCTTAAAATGAGAGGAGGTAAAACGGGACTGGGGTGTTTCAGCTGTCACTATGTCACCCTCTATGATTCTAAATGGCTTAAACATCAAAGCGTTGACCATATGTGTTCCAGTGTACTGAAATGCTTCACTAGCCAGCAGTTTGTCAGTGCTTTCAGAGAGCCACAGGAGTTTATCAGCACTTTTGTTTCACGGAAAATGGCTTTTTGCCAATGTCACTTATCTCATGAACTCCCAGTTGGAGGAAACCCATATTCCCATTGTGGCTGTGTTGTGGACATTTCTGTAGTGAAGGCACAAATATTTGCATATACAGACTTGAAGTTTAGTTTCCAAGGTCAAAACTTCTCTCCACAATACAGAGTTGCAGCTATTGTTCACATATTCAGTCAGACACCTCTTTTAAGATGTAACTCCAGGCAGAGAGCATGCCTCTGCCTGGAGTTACATGGATTGAACTGACCCTCAGAGCCAACTCTTCCTTTATTAGCTCTATATCTTTAGCATGCTTTGTGCTACTTTGAGTTGTGGATCAGAAATCCACATTTTGGCTCATATTTGATGGCAGAAAGGTAAAAACTCAGTAGACAGGTAGGTAGTGTTAACTGGAAGGTTGAAGAGAACCTCAGTCTACTACATTATACAACCCATTTTGTTTATCTCTGATCAAGACTAAGCATAATCTCAAAGTCTTGAGATATACTTCTATTAAATGAAAAGAGAAAGAAGAAAAAGAGAGAAAAGAGGGAGCCAAAGCTCAGAATGCAGAGGCAAGATGCAACACGTATCTTAATGTGCAACTCATAGCTGCACCTCCACCAGGCAGAGGAACCAAGTTCCTGCCAGTTTGTGCAAGTTAATGTTACCTCAGCAGTCATATTCTTGGTCTGCAGGACTATCAGAGCATGTTGAAAGATAGGGTTGTTTGCATAAATTCCTGACAAACTAGTGGCAAAGCTCAGTTTTCTCAAGAATAGAAGTGGTGCTCTAGGAAAAGGCTAAGGCCTACAACTGACATGATTGCCACATTGTAGGAGGAGTCTTCTTATTTTCAACAGAGTATGTCTCATCAAAAGGGAAAAAAAGAAAAAGGCTGCATTTTCTTTTTTTTTTTTAACTTAATACCTCCCAAATTTTTTAGAAGGGGAGAGAGCTTGGGTAAGCAGACAGAAAGGAATAAAATAATAGTTTGGAGGTAATTGAACAAACTTCCCTTCCCTTCCTTTCATTTTCTGGCAAAATCCTTCTCATTCCCTTATGAAAACCTCCAAATGTTTAAAGAAACCTCTCCAATTCCCTGGGAGTTTGAGAGGGGGGAAGATAAAACACAGAGAGGCATGCTCTCCCTTTGAGCAGTCACAAACTCAGGGACATCAAATATACAGAAAAAAAATAGGGAAGACTTATTAAGCTGATTTTGCTCATCCTCAGCAGGTTTTACTCCCTGATACCTTACCAGCCTTCTAACCCTCTAGTCTTCCACAGAAGAGGGATGTGTGTCTGCAACGGGTCAGAGAGATCACAGAGGAGCATGTTGTTTATTGCATAGTATAATGTTTCCAGCTAGCCAACTGTTGCATCATTTTCCATTCTATGAGCACTTGAGTGTTAGCAGATTGCCTCCAGGTTGAGTGCACAAAATGCTGTAGGTGCTTTTTGTGGCTCACTGAAGGGAATGTAACTGACACTGACACTATCTCGAGCTGAGACAACACTGATAGAATGAGATAGAAATAAGAGTTTGGAAAAAGAGTTTGGCCTGAGTGAGGGCTGTAGGTTCCTTTTCCCTTCAAGAGCTGCCCATGTTCCACCCCCAGGGGCAGACACATCAGGGCAGAGCATTTATTCTCATACAGCAGATTAAGTTATTTTTGCAAATATACATGCAGAATCTGCAGGGTCCTAAGGGAATTAGGTGCTTCAATGAATATTTTATTCTTGCTTTGTCAATGCCTTCAAAAGTGTCTAGAGTGGAAGACAGGGATCAGCATGAGGCATTTGTATATCGTACTGTGGCAATATCTGTGCAAGTGAATTCAGCTTGTATAGCATCAGGGAACATATTTGGGCACAAGAACTTGATTGGCTGCACCATTATATGTGTATTCAGACCTGAGGCATACTTTGAACATAAGCCAACCTGAATTCTTTGAATCACTTCTCAGACAAGGATCAGGAGTTAGCCTAAGCCAGAGCCAATTTCTAATAAGTACTTCACATGCAATTACTTTGTTTCAGAGCATAAGTGAGCTTGCTAATATGGGTCAGGGTCATCTTGATTCTTTTGGAGCCAGAGAACAATAGGATAGATATAGCGACTAATATCACAGAGAATTGCCATGGAGGTCTCACTGCACTGTTCCAGGGCCAGAAAAGTCTTTGGTCATCTTTCCTCACTGCTTTTCCTTGAATGAAAACAGTGAGCAGCACACAAAATTATATCACATTTTCTCACTTAATTCTCCTGGGTGAGTGTCCATTTTAAAAGCCTTTCTTGAAAGAAGTTCTTTTGACTGAATAATCAGAAGGACAAAGAACTGAGTAGATTCACCAGGCCACAAAATATATATGGAAATATATAGATTTGTAGAAGTATCTGAGCTCTGGATTGATGGAATTTTGTGTGTGTGCCTTTGAAACCTAACCCAGATAGAATTAGGGAAAACAGCTGCAGCACTTCCCTCAAAGTTCAAGTCACCAAGTTCATGTCATGAGAGAAGGAATGGTAAGCATTATATATTCAGTGAGTTTGGAAGATTTAAGAGTGATCTTTTTTGTCTCCTTTTGGTTTGGGATTCCCAATTCTTCCTGCTGATTCTTGTATGATTGCTACCTCTGCACTCTTCAGTGTTTCTAGTTATTAGCCCTTCACCCACATCCTGCTTTTGCAGAAAAATTCCAGTTTTCTCATATCTGTGATGTACTCTGGTACCTTCTAGAGTTCAATATCTGGAAAAATGGTTTTGTGAAGTATTAAAATAAAAAGCCCTAATTTTTGTTTCTCAAATAAATAATTAAAAAAAAAAAAAAAAAAAAAAAAAAAAAGGAGAGATCACATAGTGCTAATAAATTTCTTATCACAACAAGTTTTTTAAGAAGAATTTGAATCTCAGGAAAATTGGGTCATGTTAGTTTGTCACAAGGTTAAATTTTTCTGTATTGTACACAATGTTTTAAACCTCACTTACAGATCTGCAAATATATACATTTTATTGTGACACCTGAGAGAAATGAAAAACAGCATCAAATAATTCAATACGAAGTTGTGCTTGTCTGTTAGTAGAAAAGAAACAACAATATTTTTTAAAGAATGCTTATGGATAGACGTGTTGGAAGAGCTAAATTGAGAGAATAAGAGATCGGAAAACTGAGAATGTTAAAAATGGAATCTAAGATATAAGAAAAAAGCTATCTTTTAACCTTATTTATCTTCCATATAATCCATGTGTGTCCACTACAGTGTCATTTTGTTCCACCTGTATCTGCTTTACCTTCATTATGACTATACATTCCCTTAAAATAAGATGTTTGTAAACCACGGTATGTTCAGTGCCATTCAACATATCTCTGTGGAAAGAATAATTTATCCTTTCCTTTCACTGTCCTGAGAGTTTTAAGTTGCAGGATTTTGGATTTGTGAGATTCATAAGGGGCTGTCCCCCATGCTGTGGCAGTGAGCATCTCATGATACAAAGCTGGATGTGTGGATGTGTTTCAGTCATTCAATGAGGAATTTTAGTGTGGGGTCCTGGGGAAACAGAACATGAAGGATTTCCAGAATGAATCCTTAGAAATATATATTGTTAATAATATGTATCATGTATTTCTATTAAATAAATTTTAATCCAAAGATGCACTGCATTTCTTTTTTTTTTTTTTTCAGGAAAATATATTTATTAAGTGTTTTTATGCTTCAAAATAGTCATTATTAAAATATATAAAGGATAAAAACTTTAAAAAATAACACTTTCAACACCTAGCATTTATTCTTATCCTTTTTAATGCCTTTCAAGCAATGTGAGAAAGTGTGTGAGCGTGAGGCAATTGGAGGAAGAAGAAATAGTACCACTTTTTCTTACTTTCTTTCTGGAAAGTAGAATAACTTGAAAGGAACATCTTGAAATGGGGAAACATGTGGGAAATATTCTGGTCTTCTAACTAGCTTCAGTTTAAAAGAAGCCAAAAGAAACCCGAGGAAAGCAGAATAATTTCACAAAGGAAACATTCTTTCTGTTTTCTATGCAGAAGCTACAGTCTCTTTTACTAATCAAAGAACATAGAAAATTCAGTTTGAATGTTATTATGCCAAAGCAGGAGAGCAAATTCAATCTTTCAGCTGTAAAAAATAGATTTTACTCCTATTTTAAATGCAAATCCCCAGACATCTTTGCATAGTGTCTCTACTCACCCCTTATAATGAATGGATTCTTCACCACTGAAATCTTGAAATCTTTATCAAAACTAAGTGCCTTTCACCAATGTGTGCTCTGGTTCAAAGAAAGGTTTTAGGATTAGGTGTAGAAACTGTGAAATCCTATGCTGTGGCTCATGCAGGTCAGATTACTTATCCACAAGGTCCTTTGTGGCTATAAAACCAATGAATCTAATAATCATATATAAAGGTGGAAAAGTACATGGGTGAGAAGGAAGGCAAAGCACAAGCAGAATAGTCCGACATTTCTTTGAATTCTCCAAAGAAAAATAAGATAACTTGAAAAAAACATCCTGGAGGGGAGAAAATGTGAAAAATAATCTCATTTTTAATATGTATATACATATGGCACCTTGCAGTTGATCTTTATTTGGGGACTCAGAGCTGTGTCGATTATTTTCATAACCAGACACTGCATTACTGCAGTTTGTATCTTTACCTGCCACAACAATTGATAATCTGATTTAATCTTATCAAAACCTTGTTTTGCTCCGCAAAATTGTTGAAGTGGCCACGTAACCAAATGCCAATAATGATTGCTGCCATCCTGGACACTTTGCAATTGGGAAACAGTTAGTGAAGCATTGCGAGACAGAGAAATAGAATTCAACTCACAAGATACAAATTCACAGCCTGGTGTTGCTGTGTTAAAGTGAGATTTCTCTTCCCAGTGGATTATATGGGGACAAACAATCATGAACAATTTACCATAGCTTAAAAGTCACCACCCACCAGCTGAGTTGCAGTAATGGAACCTGTATGTGTTTCTAGCCTGTTGTAAATGAAAAGTAAAATGGTTTACTTGAACCACCAAAGATATTCCTTACAGGGAGTCTGGAACTCTGGGAGTCCTGGTCATGTCACTAGATTTTCTTCATGGTATCAATCTTTTCGCCTATACAAGAGATTTTTTTTTTTTTCTTTTTTGGAAAAGCTATAGTAAATTCATCATTGATGATCTTAAATAAGAAGGTGTCTTAGTTTTAAGGCATAGGATTATGCTCATTCTTGGTTATTATAGCTTGGCTAACTTGTTAAAAAAAGTTAAACGTTCATCATTCATCCATTCACTCTATCTATGTCTCTGCAGCTGCCCTACATTCAATATGGACCATGCAAAAGCTATATTCTATGGGCAAATATGGTGTTTGTAGAGTAGAGAAAAAAATATCCAGTGAAATAGCTGAATTTCACCCCTTAGCAGATAATCAGTTCAAGACCCAGATCAAGGAAGGAATGAAAAATGGAACTTTATCCACCTCCCTGTATGGGGGTAAAAATTGAGAAATTATTCTGAAGTCATGCAGTGTGAGAGGCAGAAAACACTTGTTTCAGGTTTAATGATTTTTTGTTGTTGTTTGTTTGTTTGTAAGTGTTTGGGGAAAGAGTAATATTACAATTCTTCTTTCTTTTTCTCTCATTTACTATTATATGTGGGTGAGTAGGGGATAGTGAACAATAAATTACACTACTTAGAGATGTAGGCTAAGGCTTTTCTTGTCAGTTGTGTCAATAAAGTACACACATAACATCAGTTTCCCATTACACACATCATTCAGACTCATATATTACTCAGTATAATGGGAAAAGGGGCCACTGAAATCTAAAATGAAAAGAGAAATTGAAGTACAAGCAGCGAGCAGCAGCTGAGCCAAAAAGCAGCTGTGGCAGTGAAACATTTAGTCACTGCTGCTGGAAGCAGAAGAGCTATTGGCGTTGAGGACATGCAGTGCCTCATGCTGGGAAGCCTCGTAGCAGATGGTTTTCTGTGGGACTTGAAGGTACTCATTTCTTAATCTTTTCTTTTTTTGTATATTTTTTTTCTTAATGCTTTTTCATTTCATTTAAAATAATTGAATACAAGTACAAAACACAACCCAGGTCGTGCTATTGGCCATGCCTTGCCAGCTGCCTTTATTGCTTGTTTATGCGAACAGGCAGATGCCACAATTTGTTCTTTGGCTGCTGCACTGTGCTACTGGGTTACAGTGTACAGTTCTGTAAAACCTGTATCTGGATCACCTTGTGTTCAGAAAAAGATAGATCTTGGGGCAATACAGTTCACTCATGACTCATAGGACTAGTCTTCCTCTTTAAAATAAATTTTGCTCTGTATATTGGAGCGGTCAAATCCATGCTTTTACGCATATCCTGTTTATAATAATGCATTTAGAAATGCATCAGTAAGGGCCACAGGGCCATGAACATAAAAAGTCATGGAGAGATGACACGTGCAAAATCTCTATTATGTTCAGACAAAAAGAGACATTTCATTTTCCATAGAAGTGTGTGTAAGTATTCTTTTAGCATCTTTTAACAATTCTTTCCTACCATTAGAAAGAAAAGTTTCACATTTAGCATGTCAGCTAACACAGATGGTAATACGCGGTATAATGTTAAAACTTATAAATCCTCTCCTGTTTGAAAAGAAGTCAGCTAAAACTCCCTGAAACCTTCTGTGTTGGTTGTTATTACTTTTGTTGAATTTCACCATTGCATGATAGAGCAAAAATAGGTGCAACTTTTATTCAGATATCCAATTACTTCCAGGTATTATTGTGAAACATCTTAGGAAGGGTCATAGCTTGTTCTGAAAGATGTACACAATAAAGAGCCCCAAAAGAAAAAGTGCAAAGCACTATTTCACAGAAATATGCGAAGGCTAAAGAACATGGATGCAGAGCCTGAATCCCAGGTGGCTACATTATTACCTGAGTTGTCTTTCCACAATATTTATGAAGTGAACTGCAGATGGAACAACAGCCTCAGTTCTGACTTGAAAACTGTGAAAAGCAAAGCAATACTAAGGCTCATTATTAATAATAACATACTCTAAAGGGAGGAAGAGAGGTAGTAGAATTAAAGTCTATTTTCTGAACTAATACTTATAAAAACTGGATGGTATCATCTGTGATTTCATAAATGTTCTAGAAGAAAGTGTAGTGATTGCATAATAGTGCCATCAAAAGGGTGGTTGATTAGTTTAGTCAATTTGGCATAAATTTCAGCTATTATTTTCATTTGAGAAGCAGAGACTGAATGACACAGTTGCCTTTATCCTGTATACTTTGCAAATGAGCACCTAAAGTCTGAACCAGTTCTTTCTTTCTTTCTTCGCTCTAACATCAGAGGATTAGGTGAGAACAGGGGTGGAAGATCACAGAATCAAAAATATTTTGCACATTTCAGGTCTGAAATATCATAGTTTATAATCATACACTCAAGGCAGGGTCGACACCCTATATAATTTATATAATTCTAATTTATATCACCCCCAAATTATTTCTTGTCACCAGATTACTAGACTGCCTACAGGAATATCATTAAAAATAGAATGTAACCATTCATTGTGAACTATTCCAAATAATTGGGCATTTCCATCCTCTCCAATCCTCTTGACTCCATTGTGAGGGCTTTTGACTGGACCTGGTTGCTCCGTGAAATATTTACCTCCATCCAAAAAGCATCATTAGCTTCAGAGGGGTGAAATCCATAACTGACACTATGCAGGAGAGTATGTAGATTGGCTTAAATTATTCTTTGCGGAGCTAAAATCTATATTTCAGAAGTTCTGCTTTTGATCTGATGAATGCTTCAAATATGTCCAGTTTCATTATCTCATCCAAATCCAATCTCATCAATCCATCTTCATTTCTGGGTGCCTTTTGTTGTTGTTTTTAACATTAACTCAGTACCATTTCCTCCCTTGCTCACCCCACTTTGACAGGACTACTCATTAGATCAAACATACTGCTATGTTAGTATCATTTTATGGAAAACACAAAGGCATTCTAGTCAGCTTAAAGTATAGGAAATGAATCTTAATTCTGCTTTCATACATCTAAACAGGCATGTTGAGGATGATACTAGATGAGATACAGGCACTGAAACTTTGTAATTTCGCTGGGGATCTTGGAGCACTTTGAACACTTGGTCCATGTTATGTGACTCAGTCATGCTCCAAAAGTTCAGCAGTAGGGACAGTGTATGTGCTAAGCACAGGGGAAAAACAACAACAACAAATAGAATGTGTGCACAGATCTATTATCAAAGACAGCATGTTAAAACTAATTTTCAGTCTAGTCTGTTGTGTGGAGCAGGATTGGGGTATGCTCTGCTGCATGCCCCAGACCAATTGAGACATAACCTCTGACCTGGACAGAAAACTACTTTTATTGGATATATATTCTGTCACAGCTCTTGCTAATTTTCTGAAACATTTTTTCTGTCTTGGCACCATCTGCAAGTTTTCTAGATAGTGCCCTGAAGCCTAAGAAAGGATCAAAAGCTCTTCAAGTATCATTGTCCATGACTCCATACATGCTTATGGAGACATAGAGATAATATAGAGTCAAGGTATGGGTCACTTGACTATAAGAATCCCCCATACATCTTGCAGAGGATTTTACTTTTTCTATACAATACAGATGAAAATACTTATGTAGTAGCTTAACAAACATGCCATCACACCTTGCCTGAGGAAAAAGTTTCTACCAACCACTGTCACTCACCCGTTCTAATCTTGTTATCTTTCCCCAAACTCCTTTTGCATTCCTCTTTCATATCTCTGCTCTTTCCTAACCCCATTCTTCTCATCCCTAACCTCTCATTCACATCCTTGCTTCTTCTTTTATTTTTCTCTATTCTTCCCTCCCCAAATGCCCCATCTTTGTCTGTTTGCATCGCTCCTTCTCTCTATAAAATAAAGC
Source organism: Crypturellus tataupa (assembly GCA_034781795.1). Lineage (NCBI taxonomy): Eukaryota > Metazoa > Chordata > Aves > Tinamiformes > Tinamidae > Crypturellus > Crypturellus tataupa. The sequence goes on along the minus strand of JAWLRI010000948.1, from coordinate 419,199 downwards.
TTTCAAAGTTTATGTAGTTAGTGCATGTTGCTTGCTCTGAGAGAACGAGGGACACAGAAAGTAGTGACTAATATCAGAATCATGAGTGAAGATATGTTTTATTCATAAACCCTGCATCTCCAGTGAAATTAAAAGCAAAGCAAAGGGTCGAAGCTCTGAACCCTCTTTCCTGGAGCCTGTAAACCAATAAAGGCTTTATATTAGCTATCGATATCTATCTCTGACTTGGCTTAATAACATCTTATTCCCTGTTTTCAGCAGCCATCAATAATATTTCTGCCTGCCCGCTCAGGTCCCCATCTCTGCGTGCAATTGCATTATAAGGGTCTATAAGCCCAATTTGCTTCACATTCTTATTTTTGGAAAAGCCTGGCTGGCTTTTGTAATGAGAGCAGCTGCCAAGAAGGCTTGACAGAATTTGTGGCCCATCTGGCTTATAATCTTCATTCAATATCGCAGGAGCCTAAACTCCCAGACCAACTGATAAGTCAGAGCGTATAGGCAAGCGATGGCAGTAATCTTCCTTGTGATTTCTCATTAAGGACAGGGACATCTCGCTGAATCTCTCATATCCTGGATATCATATCACATCATATATATATATATACTTTTTTTTCTAACAAGACCAGTGTTGTTACACCTTTATAAATTATGATAAAAGAAACATGGTAGTTTGAAGTATTTGGGTTCCCTTTTATCATGATTAAAAAAAAATAGGAAACCAAGGGACTAGTTCTGCCTTTGAAATCAATCACAGGTTGCTACTGTTTGCACTCAAGGCTTATAGATGTACTCACGGAATTGCAGAAAGGACAGAAGTCATCGCAAGAAAACACCTAGCTAATTTTCCTGCCCCACACCAGGATGTTACACATCTCGGGTCCTTAGGTCCCTGGTTCCCCAGGGCAGCTCTCTAGGCTCCCCGGGCAGTTTCCTTAGCGCTTTACAGTCCTCATTGCTCAAAGAGTTTTCTTGATGTCTCAAGTCCCCCATAACTTGCACCTGGGGGGATCCTGAGCCCAGAGATTCTCCTCTTGGATGTGGCCATCTCCCACATCTCTCGCTTCTCTAGTGCAGGTAGCTCCAGTCTATTTGTTTTTTCCTCCATATTTTCCAGAGCTTTGCTCCTCTCCATTTTGTACACATTTCACCTTGTAGGCAATTAAATAATATACAGAGATATTCGTACTCCAAATGTCCTACCTCCCAAATTAGGCAGACTCCTCAGTTTCCTGATACGTGACCCTGTGGTACATTAACATCTTGTCCAGCTTCAGCTGTCTGAAAGTGAAGACTTCACACAAGTCTAATTGCTTTAGTTCTTTCTAGGAACATAGACAGCCACAGATATTGCCAAAGGGTGGATCATCTCACCTAGTTTAGTTATTCATCTTCAGTAGGTTTGAGTAGTCTTCTGGAGATATTAGACTTTTTCCATCGATGGTAGCGGGACAAGCCATGATCGGGAGCCTGACTTGTTCAGGCCTATTAAGAGTAAGTCACACTAGCACAGGAAATGTATTTTTTTATAGTTCTGCATGTCACTTATAATTTTCTGAATTGTGATTTTTTCTTTACAGTCTTTTCACTGTTGTGGCTATCTCCTTTTTCATAGCATGAGTTTTTATGAGGATGGGGGGGAGGGGGGGGGGTAAATGCT
>JAWLRI010000948.1:388143-399035 GCA_034781795.1 Crypturellus tataupa | reverse complement strand
TTTGATTGAGATTACAATAGAGCTGCAAATACTGAGAGATGACAAAGCATGGAGTGAGCAATGTTAGACTTTTCTAATGTTATAGATTTTAAAATAATTATCAATGCTTTCCTTTCAGCTATTACGCCATTTTAATTGCTTGCAGCTTATTTCTATGGTTTATAGAGCTATATTTGCAACAAGAAAATGAAAGCAGCAAAATGAAAATGGAAGAATTATGCTAAAGAATCTCTGAGTTCTGAATCAGTGCTTTCTACTTTATCTGTGATTCATTTTTTCCTGTTTTTGCCTTTATACTGATGGTTATTGTAGGTCAATGACTGTTTACGTGGTTTTTTTGTTGTTTGGAGAAGTCACATCTGCAAAAATGTCAGGCCCAAAACCCCCTGAAATGTGACTTTTCAAAGTTGCATTTTCTGATGCTTTGTTTTTTAAGTCCTATAAGAAATTGAAGAACTTTTCCTTTGAGTTTTGCATACTTTTCATTCATGTTATGATTTTTGAATCATAACTTTTAAAATGTAGTTGGTAACATTTTTTTTTTCTGCAAGCACAGTAACAGGAAACTTCTGTATATAAAAGCTGATACTCTTGTGTAAGCATGAACTTCCAGGCCCTGATGTGTCAGGAAAGAAAAATACGTTATTCTTATAGAGAAGTTCAGAAAATAGATATATTGCAGCTTGAATGAATTTTCCTTTTGTCCTGGGGATTCTAAGTTTCTCTTCGTCATGGCTTTACATTTAGCTTCGTGCTCTGCATTGGGTTCTATCACTAATATCATCCATATAGTCAAGCTGGTGTGTGGTTATGCTCTGACTCAAACTTAAGTCAAGCTCAAATTTCAGTTTAGCAATTAAAAAAAAAAATGGGTAGAAAACCAGACAGACCTAGCCATTAAAATTATTTTGGAGTGGTTACTCTGGGTATATAATTTGGAGCAAAATCAGAGAGGAGATGAACCTCAGTGTTCCTATAAGAAGGAACATGGAATTACCTAGAAAGGAATTTGTACCCAGGAATCATGTTTTTCAGCAGACTTTCATTTCACTGAAAGGCACAACTGAATAATAATGAAAGAGATAAAAAGAGCAGAAGGGCATGTGGAAGACACATGGCTCCCGATAACGATCTGTGCTTCTTGGTTAGTGTAGAGCAATGCTCTGAGAAAGCTCTAACTGCACAGTATTTTTTTTTTTTTTTTCAAAAAGAAACAGATTCCTCTGGTTTACAGTGTCCTCTGGTTTACTGTGCCCATCAGTAGCTAAGAATTTTCCAGAGGTACGTGATGAGCTATGTGCCTCCCTAGGTGGATTATTCTTTTCTCAAGCTCTCCCCACACGGGATATCATGGTTTTGTTCTATTCATTTTATTGTCAGTACTCTATGATCTTGCTCTTCGAGGTGTAAAACAGACAGTTCTGGTCTAAGAAATACTCCTTTAACCTGAAACAGACACTGAGTGCTTCTGAAACCCTTTGGAGCTCATCCAGAACCTCCAAATGGCCTCCGAGAAAACCCTTTATGAATTATTCAGCTCTTGGTTATCAGAAAAACAGACATGAATCACAGTCTCATTTTGGTATTTTGTCAACCTTTTATTTAGCTTGGCTTGACCCCTGGGAGACAAAAAGTGACAACTTTTAACAATATGTGTTATTACATGTGACAACATTATATTCATAATGATCATGGAGTTACAGCTCTGTGGATCCATTGTGTAATTAACTTTTTGTAATTCTAGGGGATGCGAGAGTCTCAGAGGTGGCTGGAGCCTTAAGCTGGCTGGGAAGTGAATGTCTTTCCCACTCCCAGACTCCTGATAAATGCTCAGCACTTAACCATGAAACTGAAAAATGTTTCGGGGCCTGCAGGAGCCACCCTGCCACACTGTACTCATCTCTCCTTTAGCACCATACCAGGATGTTAGTCCGTTCCTTCATGCTCCACAGGAGTGTATTTCAAATCGGCTGTGACTGTGCATTTTCGAGTTGAACTGGTTGCCTCCTTGGTTTCCCTGCAGCTGGGGTTTACGGAGCTACCTACTGAGATGGAATTGCTCATCATGTCTTAGCACAGCCACCTCAGCAGCCTAGGAGCTTCATCATGATTAATGTTATTACAAAGATTACCAAAGGAATTAATAATAATTAGGTACTTATTGCCAAGTGTGGCCAGAAACACAGATAAACCACCTGCCTTCCCTTTCACAATTAATTTCTTTCTTTTGCTTAATCAAACAATGAAACAATTAGTTTCCAGATGTGACATCACAGTCATTCCCCTAGTAGAAAATGTCCTTTCCTGTCTGTGCTGTAGTTGAACGGGCTTAGCCAATGGCCCGGAGACACAGATACACCAGAATCACCCGAGAATAGGAAACAGGCTAAATCAGCTGGTGCTTAGGAAACCTGTGGTTTTCTCTTGGCTTTCTTGTGTAACCTCAGGAAAGTAAGTTCTCTCTTTTTCCTTTCCTGTGCTTGCATAAACCTTGGTGTCAATCTGTCATCTGAAATACATGTGCAAAAAACATCGCACTTAATAAGAGTCCACCTTTTACCTAGAGTCCTCCAGGCACTATGGAGGTTATACTGAAAGTGATGTCATCTATGCATGGTGCTTAGAAGAGTTTGTTCTGCCCTTGCAACCCATGCAGTTGCTGTTGAGCCCAGAGCCAAAAATAATAAGCTCTGATGGGAGAGAGACTGAATTACCTGGGGTTGAACATCACAGTCACTCTGCTACACAGCTTTTGAACAGGAGCTGTCTTGGATCTCAGACCACGGTCAGAACAAACTTGTATCTGCCCCAGTTTAGCAAGGCAGAGATCCCAGCACATACATAATCGTATAATAGCCTCTTTCAATGCTTTTATTATAACAACATTATATTTACCCTCCAGGAATTGATATCAGAATCTTGTCCCCTGCTTATACGTACATGTATAAATATACTAACTGCCAGTAGGTGTGCTGAAGAAAAATAAGAAGGTTAGAAAATGTCTTGCAGATAAGAATTTCTTTTTAAATGTTAATTTTTTAGTCTCTCTATTTTTTTTTCTTGTGTGTCTGGCTGTAAACTTCATCTTTAAACTTTTTTTTTTATTATTATTATCATCATCATAGCTAGAGCACATACAGGCAGAACATCGGTTTAGTGTGACCTTTCTGAAATCATAAGCAATTCTTTCTCTTTGTCATAGTGATAATAGAATGGATCAGATACTTCCTGAAGACATTATAATAGAGTTCAACTGTCTAAGCTATACACTAATGAAAAATGTAAAATCCATCTCTTCTCTACAGTGGTCTCTAGTAGAACAGAGATGCTGTCTTGCAGAGAGCTTTCTGAATGGTATATTGGGATATCTGAAATTTCTTGTACGTTCAGGTAGATTTTAGCCTGGGCAGGCCATTTTTTTCCTTCTTCGGTGCGTCATTTCTATAAAGACATGAATATATTAACTAATATGCTTTTATCTACCTTCATTCAGTCCTTCCTAACTTCGCTTGCCATAGCAAACTACAGTGTAATACATTTTCTGTTTCCAAGAGATCAGACAGTGGAGGAATGTAATAAATGCTTAACTCCTTTGGCTTTTTATACCTAGTCAAATCCTTCAGCAGGGGTAAACCAGTGTAGCTCCACTTACTTTGCTGTGTTTTTTTATCTTGCCTCACCAATTGAGAATTGATATCAGATTGTTTTAAAAAAATCTTTGGTTTTCTTTGGCTTTATGTAAAAAAATATTTTGAACATTTTTAGATGAAAATCTTTGTACAGGTAATAAAGAGACAGATTTCTGTGATCAAGAGTGTTGTATTTATTGTTAGAACAAATATAACATTACTAGTAGAGCTACTTGTCTTTCTTTTAATTCCTTCAAAATAGATTTCTTTTCAAATTTGGTTTGTTTCTTCCTTTGTTTATTTCATGAAAAAGCCATCAGTATTATTCTTTATTCCTTTTACTCCTTTTAAGCTCTTGGTGATCATGAAGAAACCAGCAATTCTGGAAAATTCTAATCAATGAGTTGCTGTGTTTGGATTGAGAATGGTGAACTTCGCACTGCAACCTTTCTAAACAGAAAATTTTCAGAACTTTTCTACTGTAAAATGTTCATTAGTTTGACTTTTCTTTTGCTTCCAAATAGAAACATACAGTGAAATATCAAAATTTTGTGCTGCACAGGCACTCTGTTTTCAGGACAATTCTAATTTCAGTTCTTGGTCTCTGTGGTAGGACTGCCAATAAGACTGATAATTAGTGTCCACTTTGATGGTGACATTTTTATCTGAATCTCTATATATTAACTTTCAAAAAGAAAAGGACACTGTGTTCCAAGTACACAGGTGTACTTCTCTCATTTAAGAAACATCAGTCACCAGTTCATGCTCTGAATGGGACAGCATAGACCTGTAAAATGTTTTCATCCCAGTGAAGCTGAACTACTGAACACATGACAGGGATTTGGTAGAGCATAGGTATTCTGCTTATTACGTACATCAAGTCAATAATTTCTAAGCAGCTAAAGTAAGATATGTCAACCAAAGTCAGGTACTTGATCAAAATCTACATCACTGGGGGTCTGTGCAGCTCAAAGACACTTTGAAGGGAAGCATGGAGAGGAATGGTTTACTTTTCTTGCTCCATTAATATACAGCATAAATGCATGTACTTATTTCATTTTCGCCCTCATCTCTAAATCTATTCAAAAAGGTTGTACTTCTCATTCCAAGAAAGTGTTTCTTGGGAGAATGGTACCTTGTCTTGGTACCATTTTCAAATCTTGTCACTTCTTTCCCTAGATAATAATCTAAGTCAAGGATGATAGGGCTAAAAGAATCTGAGAGAACATCAAGTCCTCTGCCCCAAAATGGTATCAACAACCACAACGTGATTCCTGGTGGATATCTGTCCAATTGCACTTGCAAACTTAGCTAGAGCAAACTTCCAAAACTCCTCTGGGAAATCTGGTTAAGAATTTTGCTGTCCTTGCTGTTACAAAGTTTCTTTCAGCATCTAAGTAAAACATCTCCTGGTGCAATATGTTTCTGGTAACAAACATGCATATGAAAAGCATGTTTTCCCCTTGCCCTTACAACAACCTTTTTTATGTATCTGAAGGATGTTTCTCTGCTTTATCACTATAATGCACAACCCCAGCTTTTGTATATTCTTTTCCTAGGTTATATTTTAAAGGGGTTGATCAGTCTCTTTTCTCTCCTCTGAGTTTTCATAAATGAATCCATGTACTTCTCTGAAAGTCGGACAGCTATAGTGCAGTTGAAACATGCCCAAAATACCAAGAAAATATAGATTATGCCGTGCATCTTGAATATGGCACTTCTGTATACATATGCCAGTATTTCTTTTTTTTTTTTTTTATTTGCTTGTTTTACATTAGTCTGAAATTGTCAAGTCATGTTAGGAATGTGACCCACAAAAAGCATGCGATCTACTTTATTCAGAAATTTGCCTAATCATTAGTTCCTCATCTAGTATTTGTGTGGTTGGTTATTTTTAAATGCATATGTCCTTTTTAAACTGCATTATATTTTTCCAGACCATTTCTTCAATTTGTCAAGATCACTTTACATTCTAATCCTGTCCTCTAAAGTGCTTGTAGATCCTCCCTGCTTGGTATCCTCTGCTTATTTAAAAACCATAATCTCTCTTCCATTATTCAACTTTTTCTTAAAGGACTAAATACTGACACTGCACTAAAGTCAGTCTCAGAACTTCTGTGGATTACAATATCTCCAGAACTTCTTCATATTTTTAAATTTATTTCTGACAAATATATACAACTTTCCATTAACGTCAGAACAATTTAGAAAAATATTGCACACTGACAAAAATGCTGTTTATTTAAAACAACAACAAAAAAAGGAATTATTACTGAACCAATTATTAAATGTGCTGAAGAAAGAGTGTTTCAGTTTGGTGAACTTGAATGACTGAATAATACCAGTTCATATTTCCGCTCTATGGCAAAATCACATAATAGGATAATCTTGTGGCAAGGAACAAAAAGCAGCGGTCCAACACGCTCTGGAAGGTGCTCAGGAAGCATACAGATTTCTATTTCTTCTTGTTTAAGATTATAGTCTTCATTTTGAATCCAGTAAGGACCAAAATAAAGTTTCAGAGAAAGAACTATAACAGTACTGGCTATTAGTTATATAGAGCAATTCTCTCACATTTGCTTGGTTCCTTTTGTGTACTTGCAGTAATGACCTTCAGTTACCTTTACAGCTCAGATACCTTTCAGTTGGCTTTAGATATTGAGCAGCTAACTAACCCTAACCCTACAGTACAGTAGTTCTGGCATTGGTACTCTCTGGTTGATCTTTTTTTAACCTTGACACTCTCCTAGGATGTTTTTTGCAGCAGATGATAGAAAAAAAATCATGGGGGGAGTATGAGATTATATTAATTCTATTTATTTAGTTAGGTTTTTTTTCTATTTTTTTCCCTCATAAAATATAAAAAAATCATAGCAAGTGATCCTTCACACTTAAAAAATAAATAAACCAACCTATACTTCTTTGTAGAAAAGAAAAATAAATTCTATGTCTGTTTGTGAACAGTGTGAAATTCTCTTGTCCCTAGAAAATGATGTTTCTTGTGCTTTTCCTTTTTTTTTCCCCTTTGCAAAACTCCGTCTTTACTTTCTCTCTCTCTCTTTATTTTTATATATATAGTTGCTATGATTTCAGGAAGAATAAATGATTAATAAGTTTGGACTTTTTATGGTGAAGTTAGGGGAAAAACTCCATCTGAAATGAAAAGCTACTTTTACAGATGGCTAGAGAGGTACCTGATTTAATTTGCGTGATTGTAAATGCTAGAGAAAATAGAATAATAACTACTGTCTCAGCCTCTGCTGGGACACTGCTGAGGCCTTATATGTTAGACCTCACCAGGCTTTTCTCAGACCCCTGACAACCACGTAGCACTGTAGATTGAGGGCCAGCTGGCTCAAAAGCATCTTTGAAGAGAAAGACCAAGGTGGTGGTAGTGGACAACAAGTTGAACTCAAGTCAGCACTGTCTTTGCAGCAAGAGGGTCAGCTGCACCCTGGGCTGTGGGAGCAAGAAGGCTGCCAGCATCTTGCCAGCAGGAAAGTTTATTCTGTTGTTTGACACTTTTGATGAGGCAGCACCATGAGTGTTACTATGGGGTAATTATGGGCTAGCTTTGGGATCCTCAGACACCAGGAGCCTGGAGCAAATCCAGAGGAGGCCCCCTTGGCTCCACTCCAAGAGCTGAAGATTCTGTTGTACAAAGACAGTTCCGGAAGCTAGGGCTGGCCAGAAGAAAAGACTCAGAGGAGACTTCACAGGCGGGAAAGAAATTGGATGGAGCAAGACCCTCTGCAAGTGTGGAACAGAAGGACAAAAAGTAACAAACACAAACTTCAATACAATGAATTATAATTAGATGAAAGAATATATAAATATTTTCTTAGGAGGGTGGCCATACAATGGAGCATAGGCCCAGAGAAGTGGTGGGATGTGCGTCTTTGGAGAAATTCAGAGTTCAACTGAGCAATAAGCACTGACCAGAAAGAGTCTAAGGAAGATGTTGGATTAGATGAATTCCCAAGGTCCTTTCCAGTCTATGTGAGTCTGTGATCGTATGTGTGATTTCACTTTAGCGTTTTACCTGTATTATATTATTATATTATAAGGAATAGTCAATACAGAGTTATACAATGAAGAAATCCCAAAGTTAGATGGAAAATTTTACTTACATTGAGCTAGAATACTAGAAAAACAAATGGCTTGAATCAGTGCCTTGAGAAAAGAGCTTCCTGTGAATGGGAGAAGAGTTTTCCATTCATCAGTGTTTCTGAGGAAATAATGCTCCTGCTGTAAAATGTTTGAGGATGTCTATGCTAATAGCTGGATGTGGTGGAGAAGTAAAAAAGTTCAAACATATCAAATATTAGAGTTATGTATGAAACAGAAAAACAAACAAACAAAATAAAAAACCCTTCCCCTTCAACCATTTTGTTCTTGTTGCTGATATGATGATGCCAGGTCAGATTCCTAAATACAGCATATTTGGGGCTGACTTTTGTATTTCTTTTTATTAAAGAGTCCATTCTGAAAATCCTGTAGTAAGATTTTCAGAAGCATTTAACTGACCTAGATGTCCAGAGCATAGATTTCAAGGCAATTCCAGCCTTTGAATTGCCTTGTGCAATTTAATTCTGCCTTAGTTCAAGAGTCCCTAATTCTAAAACAAAACAAAATAAAAGAAAGAAAATCCCACCTTGGAATCCCAAATCAATAAATGTTACTCAAAGAGGTCCAAAGTCCTGCAGCCTGTAATGATCAAAAATATTTAGGCACTGTGCAGAGAGGTGCATTTGGATTTGGCCTGAGGCACTTCAGCAAATGGTATCCAATTCCCTGTCACACTTTATACTGGGGCCCCACCTATAAACAGTTTACAAAGAACTAAAACATGATTGCTAGAAGCTACAGACATAAGAAATCTGTGTTATGGATGGCTGGAGGGACATCAGTGAAATGTGTTATAGATTGTTATAAGCCAACTATTGACCTTTTAGCCTCCAAAACCTACTCTAACCATTTATCAAAACCTCTATTAATCATTTATTAACCATTTAGACGCTATAAAAGAAACCATAATATGAAGTGTGGCTTCTGTGTTCTCCTGCCAGAGGGGAAACAGTGGCAGCATAAAAAACAGATTGAATATGGCAAGGCTTCCTGTTTCCTGAAAAATAAAGATGTATTCTAAGCCTTTAGTCAGAATTTGGGAATGAAAATAAATACATCTTCCTCTTACTGCTCTTTAATCAAAGTCTATCCTTTCCCCAGCTGCAACCTGAAATTTTATGCAAGACAAAGACACCTACATCTGGAGGAGAGAGATGCGGAGCTAAAATGATATTACATTATAATACCAATTTAACTTAGAAATGGGGAATCTCTCCTATCCTACCACAACTTGTTCAAAGAAGAGGATTTTTGCAGTTGCTTCATCCAACCAGGAAATGAAGACCCAAAAAGCTGTCACATGTTGGTTTTCTGCCCTTGGCACTATTTTCACAGCTGCAATAGGGATGTTAGGTGCCAGCTGCCTGGAGATTTGCTGCAGTTTGTCACAGACAAAGGACACCCTGATGTCGCTGTGAGTGATTAGATGATATCTCATCGAGCTGGAACCCTAACTAAATTGTAGTCTCTGCTCTCGTAAGACCATTTTGTATTGAAGCTGAGATTATTTTCCCCCAGGTAAGGAAGTGCTCTCATCCACATATTTCAAATTTGGCAGTTAATATTAAAAATCATAATAATCAGAAAAAAATGGAGCTACTGTCCAGATCCTTATGACAGATCTAGATAACAACTATGAAACAATGATTTTGCCCACTGTGTACTGTCAATTGAACAGGCATGACACCGAAGTCAGATATCTTAGACAAAAGTACATTTCCATAACTAGATATAGTTAAATTTAATTCTATGTCATTCTTCTTTATTTTGAACTTAGACACAAAGCCACAGAAGAAAGCTTGATCTTAGAGCTGAGTAATGAATAACTGACACACATAAGAAGCCTGTGACACAAATGCTAAGCAGCATCAGATCATCCCTCCTTCCTGTTTACCTAGAAGCGGTGGGAAAACTGTCCCGTCAAACCAATAGCAGAATATTTTATTCTCTTAGTATTTCCACTTCAATCTGAAAGCATTTTAATTTAAGTAAAACATAAAGAAACAGTTAGCATCCCCCCAAATGTGTTGTTCTGAGCCATATATGCATTAGAGTACTCTAGGTGAAAATTTAAAATCATTTGTCACTGTTGGAAAAGGTAAAGAAACTGCTCCTGAGATTGATAATGTTTTGCAGAAGATGATGGAGCCCCATCTCCAAATTTGACATCCATAAGATGTAGCAACTTTTATGCCTGCGTACTCTCTAAGAGATGGACATTTTGAGTTTGTAAGATTGTAAGACCAGAAGGTTCTTCCTGGATCATTGACGTCAAGACTCCTGCTCTTGCAGGCAACCATGGTATATAATCTCATTTAAAAATTTACCAAGCTCCACTTTTAAACTAGTTAGGCTGTTTGATCCCACTACTCTCATTTCAGGACTGTTCCAGAATTCCACTCCTCTGATGGCTAAAATCTCCTTCTAATTTCCAGACTAAATTTATTCATGGGCTGTTTATACCCATTTGTTCTTGTGCCAATATTGGCCTTTAGTTTGAAAAGCTCTTCTCCCTCCCTGATGTACATTGAACTGTTAAAATATCTGTTAAGCTGGAAATACATTAGACACTGGGTGAAAATCCACCCCTTCAAAGATTAATAAATGTCAAAGACAAAGGAATTGTAATTCATAGTTGTGCTTTTAGCCTATAAGCTCTTTTACTGTGGGGACCAATGAAGTTTATTTATTTCTTTTTTCTGCTCTGGACCAAACTTATGCAAGTTATACCTCTGTGTCCTTTCAGAACCATATTAATAAAAAGTACCAAAGGAATAGCTGTTTCTGTCAAGAGAATCAAGAGATGTTGCCAGTAATTCTTTTTTTTAGCCCTACGAATCCAGATTTCAAACATGGATCTTAAAGTTGTGCTTTAATGAAAACATAATTGTGAATGCTTATCCGACATGAAGATTGCTATTTCCTTCAGTGGGAATTGGATCAGGCCCTTATTCAGCTTTAATCAGTGTGATTTTCTTCTCCACACTGCCATATTTGTAACAGAGACTCATTAACTGATATGGGAAATAAGTTCCCTTTTTCTTTTTCTTTCCTTTCCTCTTTTTTTTTTCTTTTTCTTTTTCTTTTTCTTTTTCTTTTTCTTTTTCTTTTTCTTTTTCTTTTTCTTTTTCTTTT
>JAWLRI010000948.1:332716-350521 GCA_034781795.1 Crypturellus tataupa | reverse complement strand
CCTTTAAGTCACTCCTGATTTTTGATACATCATCAGTGTCTGAACAAGATCTCTGTAGGGTTGTTGCTGTTTTTCCTTTGCCTGCAAATGGTTTCCATCAGAAAGGCTAAATCAAATAACAATCCAAAATAATGCAGATACTTGTTTATCTTTCCCCAAGAAGAGATTAAACACACATTATACACTCTCAGAGATGCACACAGATGTGCTAAAGGGATGAAGTGCTGCCATCATTGCAAATGACAAAGAAACCAAATGGATTGCTAAAAGCAATATAGCCTCTTCTGCCTCTGCCCGGGGAAATGGCTGCAGCTTCTATATGTTACCTGTCTGAAGAAAACTTTATTGCACTTTCTTTGTCCTTCTCTTTTTCCCTCTGTTTTAGTTTATCAGTTTATCAAATAGCAAATGCAACGTCTCCCTTTCAGGTCTCATTGACCTATGACCCATAATGTCCCAATTTGTTTCAAGTTCTTTTATTTATGCCTTTCCTTGGACATATGCATTTTGATCTGAGAAACGTATTCTCTCCTCTGCGCCTATGGAGCACACTTTGCAGGTACCATCAGTTCAGAAAAAGCAGTCACCCAATATATGAGATTGTGACAAGGTATAATGTAATGGTCGTTATGTGAACCTCCAATAAACTAGTGGTACTTCACAGATTACTTGGAGAGAAAGTCTTTTAGCGTGCTTGAAGAAGTATGAAATGAATTTCATTTCCTTCTCATTTGCCTTGCTTTTGAAAGGTTTCATGCAAGATATGTGACCAACTATTATAGTACTAATCCATCCATGACAGAGCTCAATTTTCCCTGAGAATTTACTTCTGAATGGGCTGCAGAAAAACTTGAAAGCTCAAAATTAAAGTACACTGAACAGAGCAGCCACTGAGCTGTGGGCAGCTGTCTGTCAAGAAAGCCGGTTGGAACAAATATGTAAATTAGATTTTATTTTTATTTATGTTCTTAAGGCAATCCGTAGCGGTAAAGTTTTACAGCCCTGTGTGTAAACAAGAGCAACGAGATGGAAGTGATGACAAGCTGCTGCTATTGTGAGCTATTCTCATTAGAGTATATAGAAAAAAGGCCCACAGGTTACTGACAGTTTAAAACCGAGCACTGTGCTGCATTTAGTTACCCATTATGTACAGAATTACCATAGTGTTCATTTTTCTTGTTTTTTCTTATGGTCACTAGCTACCTAACTTGTTCAATTCTGGCCACAATTCAGGGATATGGTCCTGAGGGAGGTCAAGAAGAATTTCACAATAGATAGCAAATTTCATGTATATACGTATCTACTATATATATACACACACACATACACTCTCTCTATATACACTGTATATAATATATATATACAGTGCTAAAAAGAATGAAGGAAGCCTATTATTGTTAATGGAGAGACAAAGCCATGATGATGCCAAAGGAGATACCTGTGGGGATATAATTACTCCTCTACCCCTCAGTGGAGGCAGTGCCTGTCACACCATGTGGGTAAAGAGGAAAATTAAATCCCCTCCCACCCTAGCTGCTTGTTTACAAAATGGGAGATAAACAGGATAACTGTCTGGGAACATGACATATTCAGGCCATTTTGAGCCAAGGAAGCCATCCAATCAGGGAATTTTCAGAAATGATTGCTTTAATTTATGCAAATACACCAGGACCAAGATAAAGGAATTGATTTCACACACCTGCTTCTTGACAGCCTGGCTGATACAGACATCACCACGTGAGAAAATTAGGGTGGGATTCACTTTTTTTCTGCCTAAAAATGCTGATATTATTAGGTGAGGTAGCCACCATGGATTGGCCTTAGACTCTTGGGATAAAATCAGGACCTTTCAGGTCATACTTCATTTGGCCTATTTTAGATGTGGTCTCAGATGAATCTTATCCTAAAAGCTCCCATTTTTCTCCTCTGGGTATAAAAGAGTTTGGGTGGGGAGCTCAGATGTTGCTGCTTACATTTTAGCAGAGCAACCTCATCCTGATATGTGCCCTTAACATAATAATTCTTCCTTTGCAACCGCCCAAACATTTCTTCACAAATATTGACAAATTTAATCTTGGCTAAAAAGCTTTTTAGTTTGACTGTGGAAGGAACTATTTCTGTGGCACACATGATTACATTCTACCTCTGCCCTGCAGCAAAACTGCAAACATTTGTGAATTTGCCTGAGGCAAAAAGTCACCGTCTTCCAAATTACATGTTGTCTTCAACATCTGATAATCACCGCCCAGGAGAATGAAAGGTGAAATTGAAGGATATGTGGTGAAACCAGAAAACATATGATTCTCCTCCCCAAGACAGAATTACTAGTTATAGTACAGAGCAACAAAGCTGGAGCAATTTACATCAGCTTGTTTATTTTTTTGTTTTGTTTTGTTTTCTGGGTGGTAGGATGGTATATAAGCAATAAAAGGAAAATATGACCATCCTCTTGCAATGATACCAAAGGAATATTATGTAAAATATTTTTTATTACTTTGACACATACGCATTGCTCTGAGATCCCTGCTGGAAAAGCAGCTCCTGATGGAAAGCTGCTCTGCAGAGAGGGATTTGGGAGTCCTGGTTGACAACAAGTTAACCAGGAGGCAGCAATGTGCCCTCATGGCCAAGAAGACCAGTGGGATCCTGGCTGCATGAGGAGGAACATTGCCAGCAGGTCGAGAGAGGGGATCCTGCCCCTCTGCTCAGCTTCGGGGAGGCGCCTGGAGTATCGGGTGCAATTCTGGGCCCCCAGTACAAGCAGGACATTGAGCTTCTAGAGAGGGGCCAGCAGAGAGCCACAAAGATGATTAAGGGACTGGAGCATTTGTCATATGAGGAAATACTAAGTGAGCTGAACCTGTTTAGCCTGGAGAAGAGAATGCTGAGAGGAGATTTGATCAACATGTTCAAGTACCTGAGGGGTGATTGCAGGGAGGATGGGGCCAGGTTCTTCTCCGTGGTGGCCGGTGACAGGATGAGGGATAACGGGTGGAAGTTGAAACACAGGAACTTCTACCTTCATGTGAGGAGGAACTTCTTTGCTGTGAGGGTGCCAGAGCCTTGGCACAGGCTACCCAGAGAGGCTGTGGAGGCTCCTTCTCTGGAGATCTTCAACCCACCTGGATGGACCCTGTGCCCCTGTTCTGGGTGTCCCTGCTGGAGCAGGCGGTTAGACTAGATGATTTCTAGAGGTCCCTTCCAACCTCAACCATTCTGGGATTCTGTAATCCCTATAGAAAGTTTCCACGGTGTTGGCTGCATGGAGACTCACAGGATCTGAGATATAGCTGTACCTGAATTTGACCACTAATGAAAGAACTTAATTGGAAGCAACAGGATGTTTCTGGAGATGGTCTATACAGCAGAAGACATATTACATGTTACATATTTTGTATATTTAAACTATTACACATTCAGGTTGAAAAAATTTCTACCAAACCCCTGAGAAAAAATTAAGAGATTCTCTCTCTATATATAGGTATGTTATATATATATATATATATGTATGTATAATGAAAATGCCTTCATTATACACAGTTGCATCACATTCTGTCCAATACACAATTACACCTTTCAGTATTTACTGCCAGATGCTATTCTGTATCTAATTCCATCCCATCGTGTTTTCATCCACATGCATTATTTGGTATGTCTTATTATGTTCTTATTTTGTTTTCCTTGTCCTAACACAAGAAATGACAAGTAACACAAGTATACATTACAGTTTGCTTATGTTGCCTATCTCAACATATAGCACACATTTTTCATGTTCATCACATGTTCATAAGAACACAAAAAGGAGAAATAATCAGAAGACTATTGCAATGAAATAGTTAAACACTATTCAGGTTACGAGTTTTATATCTTCTCACAAACTAGGTATTTTCATACCCAATACTGTTTGTATTTAAATGATATAATTTCTCATGAGAAGGCTCATACAATAGTGTATTGGAAAGATACCTGTTTTAAAGCTGAGGTTAAAAATCCCATTTGCTTACAAGAGTCTGAAGCCCTGGAAAATGTGTCTCTTTGTGCTTGTAGATCATTAATATAATTGGAAATAAAGAGTTGCTTCATTACATAGCAAGATAGTATTAGAAGCAGATGGAGTCTCTCTGAATGAAACCCATTCCATCTCAAAATGTTTGTTCTCCTCGAGGGCAGGAAATATATATGCCCTGTTACTTCTGCCTTTCTTCAAGGACACTTCACATTTAGCATCAGCGTGGCAAGCACTCAACTATCTGCAACTACCAAGCGAGATTAGTTTTTACGCTCAATGATCAGGACTTCCCAGGTCTTTAGCAACAACCATGTCTTAAGGTTTTGCTGGGCATGAGGAAGTTGAATCTGTGTTGGTCCATCCACCTGCATCCTGCCTCCAGTTATGGCTGATGCCAGGTGCCACCAAGAATGATGGAAGACACCCAGCTCTCAGCACAGTAAACATGCTAGGTCTTCTCACTGGCAGCTTAGGGAATGACAGACTCAAGTGCTACTTCCTCTGTTTTCCTTTGTAATCCAGGCAGTGGAATTGCATCCAGCAGTTTTTGCCTTTGGGGGTGAAATAGTGCCTGGATGAATTGCAGTCTGTCTTAAAAAGAAATAAAAGAGGCTGGTCTAGGAGATCTCCAGTGAAGACAAAGGAAGGCAGGAAAGAAGGTCACTCTGTTCCAAAAAAACTAAGTATAGAAAGGAAATTAGTTCTGTCTAAAATCAATTTTATTGAACAGAGAACTAAAACCATGCTATTTTCCTGGTTAGGGGAAAAAAAAATCAAACAAAAAGTAGAACCCCAACACTTGGCTTTCTATCATTACATGTTACCAAAATCTGTGTTTGTGTGATTCCTAGGGAATGGTCATAAAGTATTGCAATTTAGACCACTCCTAGGTGACATCATATGCATTACTCAACAATTTTTTCAAGTTTTTCATCTCTGCACCCACCTTTCTTTTGCTATCCATCTTTCTTGCTATGAAAAAAAAATAAATAAAAAAATTCTGGCACAAGAAACCTGCAACTTTGTAGATTGTTGCTGTTTTCAATTGCTAGAGAAAACTAGATATTCATAGCCACTTAGGCAAAGAGGGTTCTCAGGTGCTATGTCTTCTTCATGGATAGCCCACATGAAAGATTAAAGGCTTGATCCTGTATAGTACCAAGTGTTTGCTTCAAGATGCTGAACATTCCCAGTGCTTTTTAACTTTTGCCAGAACTAATTTTCCTAAATTTATCCTGTCAATTCAGATTCTTCCTCTATTGTGAATCACATTGACACAATCTTAATGATATATACTTTCATTTCCTTCTGAAGTGACTTTTCATGTGGAATCATTATTTTTTGTAGTTGTGCATGATATTAGAGATATCATAGTCAAAATATTTCTTTTTTTTTCTGAAAAGTGAATTTTAGGAAAATTTTAAGGCCTTCCCTTTAAAGGAAGTTTCAAAATATTTTGGTTTTATTCCAATTTCTGTCTGTCTTCCTGCTTCTTCATAGAAGATGAAACCACAGATTCATTGGAAAATAGTCCTCAATTTGAAATTCTTCTGAATTCTTGGAGGAATAATTCATACCTTGAACTCCCTCTTTTATTCCATTATCGGTAAAATTATTTCACTCTGACACTGGTAAAGGATTTTTAGGGGCATTGCTTAATGGAGCAGCTGTAACAGCAGTTAACTGTTTTCCTTTTTCTGATATCTTTAAATCAAAACTGGTTATGTGTATGGATGCAAGATTGAAGGACAAATACAGATTTGCTCAGGATATGTGGGTGAAACATAATACATTGTAATTTTGATGGCCATTTCCAGCCTAGGCTTCTCTAGGTATAATAAGTCTGTTTTCATATAAAGGACCAAATGGGGGGCAGGGCAGGTTAACTTAAAAAGTGATTTTTTTCTTTTTAAATTTTATTAAAAAACTAAGAAGCTACACATCCACATTAATCCCCAATTCTGTCACAACAAATTCTTAATTTCATCAGAGGCAAATCACTTTTTGTCTCAAATTTGACCGTTGGTTATCTGGGACTTTGAAGTTCATCAGCTTTAGCTTCAAACTTAGATTTCTCATTAATTTTGAAACATACTGCAGTATACCATGTAACTCATGATTTGAGGACTTCAAGAGACTTTTATATTATATATAACATATATATATAAAATTAATAATTATATGTAAATAATAATTTATATATATATAACTTATATATATATATAAAAAACATATATATATATATAACTTTTATATTATATATAATAAATCAAACTTGAAATAAAAAAATCTTAAGTTCTATCCTATTTAATTAAATTCCTCTTATTACATTAAAAAGAAATCAAAACTTTACGTTCCCATGAGGAAATAAAAGTGTCAGGACATTATTTTTAAATTAAAACTTCAAAACATTCTCGAAAATGAAAAAGAAGGCTTAGCTAATGTAAACTGTATCTGATGATGCACTATTTATATCTATTGTGATATGGCTGGAGTGTGGACTGCAAGATATTGGCACAGCCCATTCCCATGTGCAACCTGACATTTTCAGAACATCCCCCAAATATGTGTGTGAGTGCCTTTGAAAAATGTTGTTCCTTAATTGCTTTATGTTTCATTTCTTCCTGTCCTGTAAAATGGTAATGTTCCTCCCATCATCTTTCTATTCTAACAAAATAACTCTTTGGGTTTAAGCTGTAGCTGGAACATAAGACTCAGAGTATAATGCCCAAAGTTACTACTGTGGTGTGAATTGTTTGTAAGCAAACTGAGGAGAGAATCTGGTTCAGCTGTCAGCACTCTCTTTACCTCTAATTCAGATACACAATCAGGTCACTTAATAGCAGAAACTCTGGAAACTTTTTTTGTTCTGAAATATCTCTTCATATTTTTGCTCGTATGTCAAATCCATGACCAGAATGTTTATATTGATCCTAAGAATTCACTGAGCTCTCCCAATTCAAAGCTATCATCAAATGCAAAAAGAATTCAGTTTATTTTACTTTTTGAAAATGGAAGTAGTAGTCTTGAAGTCTGCCTTCTTCTGTGTCAAAAAATTTATTTCTAGTCACCTATTGAAATGAGATAAAGAGATACAGAAGAACCCCCAAGTGAAACATAATAGAAGTGAGGAGAGAAGGAAGACAAGAAAACATAAATACACACACACAAAAAAAAAAAAAAGAAAAAAGAAAAAAGAAAAAGAAGGGAACAGGGAAAACAGGCAGATCATAGGGACTTGTGCAAGGACCTTTGCTACAGACAGAACCTGGAAAACAAATAGAAATAAAAAGTCTGCGCTCAGTGTGTGCCTTTAAGCCATTGGCATTAATTAAGATTCTATGGCTTACAAACAATTATGACATAATTAAAGTAAGATTCTTTCTACAGTAAAACAATAAGAAATGACTTTTAGAAACCGTGGGAACTATTAAAACAGCACATCAGTACCAAAATAAGCAATATTTACTAGTATTAGCACTATTAAAATGCCTTTTGAAGACAAACTTAGGTAATTATTACTCAGAAAAAACTCACTCTTGGAGATATAGAACAGTGATAATTAAATCCCTCTCTCTATATATCTGTGGTTCTGTTGTTTGACAGAACAGAGTCTTTAAGAGAATCTATTTTAATGGTTTTGAATTAGCAACATTTTCAAATAGAGAGAATGCACTTAGCAGGAGGTTGATATCTACTGGAAGCTTTGTTATTGGTATTATTTTAAAGGTTAGGGAGCTGTTTTCAGGACCCATTTCACAGAGATGTACCCATACTGAACATACTGTAATACCTTGCAAGCTTTCTGAGCATGGATATTGTACATTGAGGCCCAGTCCCTATTTTGTGTGGGCAATTTCTGAGCACAGTATGAATTTTTCTCACATTCGCTTGGGGGTTGGAATAGAGGAACACATTACTTTTGTTCTGAATCAAGTGTTTAACACTATAGCTACATACAACTTAACAAGCAAACAGACAGACATGGCCCTGACTAAAAAAAAATAAGCTTCCAGAAACAACAATAAGAAATGGAATTAAAGAAGATGCAAAGATTGGAAAAGCGACATTATGTGAGTTGACTGCTGTGCTCAAGGAAAGAAAAATGCTGAGTAATCTGTATCTATTTCTACCTTGTAAAAGACTAGATTCCTACTCTATAAAAAGACTAGATTTAACTGTGAACAATTTCACAATAACAATATCCAAAATAAATTTTCTTAAATAAGGCATATTCCATCTTTTTCTTTGGAGATGCTAATGTTTTTTTCTATTCAAGTCTTCCTCAAGTCTCCAAATCAGCACATGTGATTCTGCACAAATCACTCTCTGGACTGTGTTTTCTGATCTTTCTTCCAACTTTTTGAATAGAGTACAAGTTCTTGATGTTTATCTTCAAGAAAATCACCTGAATGTTCTTCCACAGTGGCAGGAGGGAGACTGTAGTCATGTTTATATGACACAATCGAGTTTCAAGGCCAAAACACTTCTGCATGGGGAGATGCAGTTTTAGCTTACAGCAGACCTCCTTTGGGAGCTCTGGACTGGCTGCAGGCTATCCCACATGCAAGAGTCCTGCTCCAACACCAAAGTGATGAGAACGGTATGCAGAGTGCAAAGCTATATAGAGCAGGATTTAGGATAACATTAGAAAAGAGCACTAGAAAAGAGCAAATACTATTCTTTGTTTACCTATGAATAAATAAATAAATAAATAAATGAAAGGATGAATATATGTTAAGAAATGAATTTTGTTAGAGCAGAGTAGAAATGCAACAGTATGATCTCTGTTTGTGATTGACAGCAACTGAATATCTCTACTGTGCAAACTGCTACAGTGGATTTGACACTAGATGCCATGCCGTGGTCTTTTGAAAACAAAATTAAATCAATCATGCTGTTTATCCATTCTGTTTATGTTTAATTATAAAAAAGTGCAATATTTGTTAAGCAGGGTGATACAAGTTTGGTCTATACAGAAAATAAAAAGATCAAATGTTAATATTAATAACGTTTTCATTACTCAAAAAAAAATAGAGTGAAATATAGATAGGAAAAAAACATAGTATTTGAAAGCATACTTTTGAAGTGAAACTTGGTGGAAACATTTCTCCAGCTAAATGTTTTTGTATTAATAAGCATGTTTTATGCGAAATAAAAAATGCTTATAGACAACTCTTCGGATCACCCTGATCTGAATGTTCCTGTTTTTCAAAGCAAAGCCATGTTAGTTAAAAATTAGTAAGTATTAATCTCAACTGCTCCAGAAGTTTTTGTTGGAAAGTTCACAGCAGGCTTGTGAACAGATGAGCTGACACCCTCAATAGGATTTTATGTCCCGTGATACATTTTGATCTTTGGACCCAGTCATTGGAGGTTTATTCCAGACCACGTGACATGACATAGCCATTCTGCAAAACTCATCAGAAATTATTTTGACTCATGTATATTCTGGTCAGTTTTGAAATATTTGGCATTTTGATAAATTACATAGCATCTTAATGGATTGACTTCTGCTCCAAAATGTGATTTACCAACATTTTCCAACATTAAATTAACAAAAGGATCACATAGTCTCAAAGGGCAAGTTAGAAAATGTTCACCGATGAAAGAGGTTGGTATTGTGTTCAAAAGAGGATGTTATTTTCATCAAAAAGATTGAAATGTTTCCCACATACTTAAAAAAAATATACTTCTAATGTGCAGTAGTGTCTTTAGTTGATGGCAAACTACAATAGCGTAGGATCCAGAACTTTGACATTTACAGTGATGCAAAAAATAAGAGTCACATCTGGGTACAAATTTTCCCTGTTGTTTTCATGTTCATATTTTCTATTTGAACTCCACATGCCAAGATGATGAGTCCTAATTAGAAGTGTCCCATTTGGTCCTGCAGCCAAATAACAGTGAAAACAAACCATGTTGTAACTCTTACATCTCTCCCTTTCTGTGGTGCCTAGAAAATTATGTGCCAGAGAATTTCTGCCCATAGCTTCTAAACTCCGTTCAGTAGTTGACTCATCATTCATATAAAGGAGTATATTAACACATACAGATCAGAAGTATATTAGCAATCATAATTTGCTTCAGATACTAAAGGTTGTTCATTTTGTTGGTGCAAAATGCCTCAGGTATTAAGACAGTAGAAGAGCTGAAAAAAGAACCCCATAAATAATTTTAAAAAATATTTAGACAGAGATACATGGAGGATTAGCAGTAATTCCTCTAAATGGACACCCCAAATATTGTATTACACAATTTTTTCTTTTTTTTTTCTTATAAACAATAAAATCTCAGATCCAGCTACTTCCATAGGTATTGTTTTGCATATTCGGGAATATATATTATTTTTAATCACTGCACATGGGGAAATGCAATGGCTCATGAAATTGGTGAGGGAATATAAGGTCTTCAGATCAAATCTACTCTTATACAGGTGCAAGTTTGTAGTTATAAAACTACAAACTCCAACCCTCTGGAGCAAGGTTTGAAACCTTAAACCTTGCAAGGAGTTCAGTAGGAAGAAACAACAGAACAGACACCCACCCATCCTCATTTACAACAAAAAACAAAGCCTGGTGCCAGTGTTTACATTGATAGCAATGTTAGCTTTAGGTTGAATTAAGTTAGATTTGCTCTACCTGTGAAGCCCCACTAATACTTACTGCAAACCAGGATCTGGCTCAAACACAGGCAGAATTTGGAATATTGATTTGGAGTTCAGCTGTACTCCAAACATATTCCAATAATGTACTCCAAATGTACTGCCATACTGTATCGGAGTACAGCTGAAGCTGCAGACAGCAAGGAGAAGGTTTTCCATTATATTTTAAGGAACAAAAGTATGATATTGGACACTGTATTTCTTCCAAAAGATGTATCACAGAGTATTAAGTCTGGTATCTTCTTTTCCATCATGAGGGCTAAAGAATTTCTGTTTTTTTAAAAGTTCTAGGTTATCAGAATTAAAGGCAATATGTAAAGGACAAATAGTAATTGTTAACACTACTTTTACCGCGCGTAATACTATCCTTTTAAAACATTTATAGAAATTACCAAAACTAATTATAAAACCTAATTGGGGCTACTCTGTGGCCTTTATGAAATCCTTTTCACTCAGTCCTTTGGCTTGAAGGCATATATTCATGCTAAGAAAAAAAAAAAAATACCCAGCTTCTATAATTAGATATAATTGGTGCCCTTTAACATTAGGCCTGATTGAGTCCCTTTGAAGTCAAAGGGAATTTGCTGAAGGAGAGGCTTCGGATTATGCTGTAGCCCATCAGAGAAGTTTTGAGGATGAGTATTCCAGCTTCCTTCATCCGCAGTTTGCACGCCTGCCTTTCTCCAGTGCTAGGAAGCTATCCACCAGTCCTAACGAAATGAGAAAGTGAACAAGTGAACAAAAAGAAAGGTGTGAAGGGGAAGGGAGAGCAGAGATGTGGAAGTAATACTGACAAAGATTAATGCAACAGTTCTTTGGAAAGCATAGCCTGGAAACTCCGGTCATCCTTAGACAAAATAAAAGATACCTTCACCCCTCTTCTGCATAAAGCAGTTTGGCATCAGGCAGCTATCCATAATGCATTTATTTAAAGTGTTGCATTTGTGAAAAAAAAAAAAAATGAAGGAAAAAAATGCAATGGGAAATGTGGTATATAATTGTGTCTGTCATCCCAAAAGAAATAGGTCTTTCTGGATGAGGAGAGAAATTTGTTGTTGGAGAAAGGCCAAAGGTCACCTTCCTCCAGCTGTACAGAGCAACAAGAACCTTACTGCTCCAGGAGCCGACATTCATCATCTGCTTAGAAAATAAACAAGGGGACAAAACAAAAAGACATCTGAAAAGTGAGAAAAATAAGAGTCAAGAAAGTACTTGTTGTGCCACCAATTTGATCCACCTAAAAAGAAAATGCAACAGTTGCTACAGTAATTGCCATTCCTTTCATTAATATACATGAAAAGAAAGCAGCTTTTTTTCTCTCTGTCTCACACGTACACAAACAAGTTAATGAAACTCTCACCTGATTGTGGGTATTCTCCTCTGTCTGGTTGGAAAGAAGGTAGAGAATTCAGTTTGTACCAAATTTTGAACTATCAGAACACATCATAGAAAAAATGACAAATGGAGTTTTATTTGTCTAGAACATAGATGGACAAATAGCTGCTGCATGAGACCACCATGTGCTGGAGTTTGGTACCCTAAACACTCACCCCACTCTTCAGATGACTTTGAGAGAGCCCGAACATCAATTCTACATTTCCTGTATCCACAAATATTAAGACTCCACCAGCTGTTGAAATTAATGAATGGTTGATGCATTTTACAGACATGTCAAAGAGAGTCTTTCACTGCTTAGCTCAGATGCTAGAGCTTCAGTGCTGACTCCGAAGTCCACCTGGCTCTGGAAACTAGTCCACATTCAAGTCTCAGTTGCTTTCAGCATTGTTGCACTTAATCCTGGATCATGCTGCTTTAATACTAGTTTATGCTTCAAACATCTGTGGGGCTACCAGGTATTCCTAGTCATTACTCACCTCTGCTGAAAAAGTTAAAACGTGAAAAAGTGAGTGTAACTATGCTGAAACTGCTTTGTGCCAGGATGGCAAGGGGGACCCAATTTTCAACAAACACTAAAATAAGAAATGGTACAGAAAAGAGACATAAAAAAGTGTAAGAGAGGAAAACAATAGTGTTAGTTCAAGGAGACAGACTTACTTAAAAAGACAGCAGGAAATACTTTGTTTACTGTATATAATTAGTGCAAAGAGAAGATTTATCAAGAACTAAAGAGCCCTTCAAGAAAAAGAGGCTGGACCAGGGCAAGGTAAGTGCGCATACAACAGGCCAGGGCATATCTCTTTGTAAAACCTAAGAAATGACCCGAGAACATTGAACTGGGCTGTTTCTAGTAAGCTAACCAATACTGATGGAAAGTAGCAGAAAAGATACATCCTCCATTTCTGATTCAAATGGGGAATGACAGCTTGTTGCTGCTACTCCTTTCTCAGTTTGCTCAGTAGCACCATTCTCCTGAGACTACCTTTATACCTCCATTCCCACCCAAGATCTACTTGACTGTCAACCGGAGGCCATGGGATGGTATAGTTGGTATTAAAATGTTTGTTTTCTTAACTTAAGGAAATATGTACATACATACACCTTCACTTTCGTCCCTTCTCACAGACAGAAAACAAAACAAAACCCTATGTTAAAATAGCATCATTAAGGTTGCAAAGTCAAGCTTGCAGAAATTAAAGAATGTGAAAATTAAGTTTTCCTGTGAACCTTAATTAGCTGAAGGTGGCAGGCACCCTGTGGTAAAGATAGCATGTGATCATGTAATTAAAGACTGTGCCATAATGCCCCCACACAAGGGTGCCAAATTAATGTTGCGCGGGCAAACTTAATTCGAGCATTTCCTAACTTGTTTTGAGTGCTTGACTTTGCAACCTTAATAATGCTCCTTTAATGCAGTTTTGCATGTGTAATTTAGACAGAAGTATCTTAAAGAAGCTTTTTGTCTGAAATATGACTGTCAGTGAATCTTATTTAGACTCATTATATTATCATGATTTCATGGCATTTTAATTTATATTGCATTATTGGACTGTTAACTTACTTCCACTACTCAATTAGGCTGGCAATATTGTTTCACTTTTAATATGCTTCTCTTGCTGTTCAACATATTAGAATTATTAAAAGGCTATTTATATTTACCTAATGTCATTTTTTTCTTCACTTAAGCAAGATTCTGTTCAGTGTGTTCTCTGTTTGCTGCAGACATCAGTAGGAAAGAAAATTATCATAATGCATTTGTATAGACTTATTCAGGAGTTTTCTCTCGATTATGTTCAGAACATGATATCATGATTGTAACTTAAGAGCACAAGTAAACAATAATAATAATAATTGTCGTATAGGATATAATTCAACATAAATAGTATCTGACATTGATTTGATTATTAGGTTATTTGATGACATACATTGGAGAGGCTGCACATCTTTTATTTATATTCCCTATAACCTCTCATAATGTTCTGTGTCTTTGATAGATTTAGTACACTGAATAATTTTATTATAAGGTATTCTTGTAATTATACATTTTACTAATATCTTTCTTATTATTGAAAACAACACCTCTATAATCAGAAAGCTATACCAACTAAACTCAATGATACATAAATTCAGAGAGCTGTGTCTGCAATAATAGTGTGTTGTTTTTGGAGATGTGAAAAGCTGGAGGTATCTGAAGTAGCTGGCACCTCCATATGTTTTTTTTAAATTTCTCTCCTTGTTGATTGGATATTAAAAATACAAATAGAAATATAGTCAGTTAGGTACCAACTACTGCTGGGATCCAGTCTGATCAGTCTGTGCTTGAAGTCTGATTCCACCAGCCTCCAGTTTCCTGCATAAGGTTTGCAACCAATAGGTTGTTTTTCAAAAGTGGAACAAAAGACACTTCTTCCATTTTGGGGGATTCTCCAACAGTTTCAGCAATGCAGCAGAGCTCTAAACAGGAGGTTGACAAAATGTTTCCCCCAACGGGCCATACCGAGCCTCTGCAAATGCTGAAAGTTAAATGGTCTTGGAAATTTATCATAATCAAGGCAATAAAAATGATTCCACTTAGACCAAGTTTGGAGGTAGTTAGCTTCACTTACTGAGACGTGGGTAGGTTTTTTAAAGTGAATGAGTCACAATATTTTTCAGGATTTAGTCAAAGAGTTCTGTGTCGTGCTGTTGTGCTGTGCAATTCTTTCATTTATAATGTGAATTATAATGCTCCCTTCAAGAACAACAAAGGGATTCCATCCCCCCTAGAAGTTCAAACTGTAACACTGCAAATATAGGTAGTTGTATCAGGCACCTTCTTCAGTAATCAATCAGCAGAGCTATGCAAGCTTACACCTGTTTGTGGATGTGTGCAATAGGAAGAGTAAATCATCTAATTTTGCAGCCGAAGTTAACTTCTTTCTTCCTCTAATGAATGCTGCTGCCGGTCTGAACTCACTGTAATTGGTGTACCCAAAATTGAAGCTTAGCAAAGTGGCCCAGACCTGTTTATTCAGCAGCTTGCCTTTGATGTAGCAGTAGGAGTTCAGAAGGATGGTTCAAGAAACTCTGTAAAGCTCATTTCTTCTGCAAGTTTTACGAGTTTGCTTACAGAATATTTTGTAGGCAAGAGAGAACTTGGCCTTCCACTATGCCTGTCATAAACCTGTTCTTCACCAAAATCCCTGTAAACCACTTATCTGCAGACCTATACAGATTGACTGTAGGTTCTGCGCTAAACACAGCTGCATGGCTGCTGCTTCAAACTGGTTTCCTGCTGACTGTTTCAAATTTGAGACAGTGCTTTCTTGGATCTGCTTGGAAAATCCTGTGGATATGTACTCAGCTGGTATTCATTTATTCTCTGAAGTACAAGGGTTTGGCTTTTTATTTTCTTCTCAGTATTGAGGTACAAGAAGGAAGTACAATGAATATTAATTCAGAATATTGGAGGAAAAACAATATTTTTTGTCTTTTCCATCGCAATGGGCAAGCTGTAAGTGTACCAATACTACAGAAGAAATTATGGAATAGAAAACAGTTGGCTAAAGCATAGCATATCAATACCTTCACATTGATAACCATTATTTAGCTTGATCCTCCGTAATTTTAATTAAGAGAACAGTTCCTGCAGATGCTCCCATCCCATTTTTGAAGCAAAGATGACTATACCTCCCGACACCTATGCCCAGCTTTGCAGGAAGTCTTAAACTGGTCTTTAGTAATTATTCTGCAGTCTCAGGAGATCTGAAACACACATATGATAAAGGAGGCATTTATGAAGATTTATAACTCCCAACTACAGAAGTTATACATATATGTGTGTGTGTTATGTGTGTGTGTGTACCTATATATTATATATATGCTTTCAGTTTTGGTTCACTTCTCCTTCAGGTCCTTTCTGTAAAATCAATAGAGGAAGTTTTCCATTCTTTCTCACTAATCATATCTGACATAAATTTGGCTACCTTGTCCATAATATTCTAGGGCAGTCGCAAGGATAGAAAATGCAGATTTGGCACCTTTGAATGGCCACAGACCAAAAGGCTTTTTCATTGCTGTTTTACTTTGCTTTGCTTTAGATAAAGGCAAAATGAAGGCTAAGACTGGTAGATAAATAAGATTAGTTTGATATGAGGCAGGACACACGGCATATTAATAGGAGTAAAAATATATACATATCCTTTGACTATCCCTTCACATTAGGGGGGGAGTTTCAGCTTAAAGACATCTGCTCCCTTCTCATTCCTTTTATGACAGCGCTCTCATCAGCACTCTGTAAACTGCTGGACCAAATTCTCCACCTCAATTTTGGTGGGGTTGAGAAAGAGGAGAATTTAACTCCCTGTTGATAGATGGCTGGCTGCATATATGGGAGGGGGCTGAGGGGAAGACTGTTAATTAAATTTGAAGGCAAGATTCTGCTCTTTGCAGCTGAATTAAAAATAAAATACCAATTGAAGTTTAATTACTGTCTTTGCTTACTTGTGCATTCAAACTTGAAAGATGACTTCACACTCTGTTTTTAAGCTCCTGTGGCTCAGAGATGATTACAGAGTTTGAGTGCTGTGTGACACACAGTCTTATCAAATACCCCATGCTACCACAGAGGCATTTATGCAGCTGATAAGGTAGGCAGCAATTGAAATCTCTGGGACAAGCTGAGAGGGATGCTACCCTGCAGCATGCAAATAGGAAGGGGGCCTGATTTAGGAAACCCCAGACTCCCATTGGCTTCAGTCGAGGTAATGATTGCTCATTAACCAGTAGCTATTTTTCATTACTGGTTAACTATGAGATAACTATTGCTGTCCTGCAGTGGGCAAATGGATTTAATTAAGGCTAAAAAAAAAAAAAAAAAAGAGGAAGTTTAAAAATATTTGGATTACCATCTTCTGCCCTTTCTGTCTGCGAAGCAAGAGTATCTTACGTAATAAGAACTGTTAGATTGCTGTGAGCTACTGTTGTCTCCATTAGGAAGTGGAAAGTGTGAAGAGATAAAATTATTTGTGCTGTATTAACATTTACTGGTTAGTAGCATTAGAGGTGATGAACTTTTCTATTACCTCTTCTTTCTCCCCAAGCACCAGTCTTCTGTTATTTTTACCACCACTGAACCTTACTCTGAAAGTATCCTACATTGAACCTATCTAGAAAAAAGCACAGTTTTTGAAGAGTCCTAAGGAGTTTTAAGTCTTCAAGTTAGAAGGAGAGAAAAGAAATGTAAAAGTCAAAGCCCTCTGAGTCCTTTTTATGAAAATCTTACCCCAGTATACTGCTATGTTTGAGCAAGGGTGTCAGAGCCTGTCCCATACACTTCTCTATTCCTCCAGTTGTCTCTGACTCTCCTTTTTAGTAATTCATTGGAAGCTCAGGTGGACTTGGTGGCCTATAGCTATAGTATATCAAACTAATTACACTTGCACTAAATCTGGAAAATTCTACAGAGTGTTTCTCTCTGTGGTGCTCCTTTTTTTGTTGTTGTTGTCGTTTTAAAGTACAGATTATTAGAATGTCTTTCCTTAGTCTCCTAGAAGAAATGTAAGCAGAAGCAAACAGACAGTTGTTTCCCTCTGCTTTCAATGTCTGAATACTATTTACAGTGCTGAATCATTAGGACTCTTGCTCATCTAAGACTCTGAAAATGTGGGTTGATGTCAAGAATCATAGAATCATAGAATCATAGAATCATAGAATGCCTAAGGTTGGAAGGGACCTCTAGAGGTCATCTAGTCCA
>JAWLRI010000948.1:287413-303427 GCA_034781795.1 Crypturellus tataupa | reverse complement strand
TTGATGCGTTTTTTTTTTTTTTTTTTTTTTTTGGTCCTAGATGCAAACTGGAGTGATAGCATCTTTTCTATTTGATACATGACTACTATAAAAACAAAATTATTAAAGTTGCTGAGTGTATGACATCTGCATGTCCAAATATCTATAATAGTTAAGCTGAGTGCTATCATAAAACCAGACTGACCAAAATAGTTTCTTTTCTGCTCAGTTACAAATTATTTACTTAATCTTACCTCCTTATGATTTTTCCTGCATGAGATGTTCCTAATTTAGCCATAGCAAACTGAGAAAAAGAAGAGACAAAATGAGAAGAGACCTGGCAGCATGACTGGTCCCTGTTCTCTTTTTATAGCCTGGTCTCAAGCAGGAATATTTATTTTATTAGCTCTCTACTCTCCTTTTTTTGTTCACTTTTAATGCCCTCCATTGTGAATAATTAAGCTATTCTAGAATCAGAGGCAGTGTACGCTTTTTATATCTACAAATGGAGATGGCATACCAAAAACGTATTTTTTATCAAGTGTTCCTACATAAAAGTAACCACAAATCTTTGCAGAAGATAGGTGAATAGCATTTGGAGGAGTGAGATGAGAACTGTTACTGACGAAGCTACTGGCAAATTCAACGCTTACTCATACTGGGAGGCAATGGGTAAAGAAAACAGCATATGTTGTACAAACTGCTTTGTTTGCGATGTGGAAAAATGCTATCTTAAAATAGATGGAAAAGAGTGGGATACACCTACAAGGTAGACATCTACCTCTGAGTTAGCTACGTCCCTGTGGGGAGGAATAAGCAGTTTTAAGATGAAAGTCACCTGGACTCTTTCAGATATTAGATTTAGGATGAGACTTTGCAATAAAAGGACCTATTTTTCTCACTTACTACAGATGGAACATGGGGTAATTAGCTTGATGTAAATGTCTATGCTGTAGAGTTCTACAAATGATGAGGTGAATCTTTCCCCATGGATCAGGAAAGTAAAAATATGCAGAAATAAGAGGAGAAAAAACATATAAGAGGATCAGCAGAGAACACAAGGAAGGCTATATTTGAAATCTAGTAATCTATGTATACACATCTGAGCTCGTGCATATGCATGTGTGCATACACAGTGTCCATCATGTCTGGTATTCTTCACATCTTTGCTGACACAGGAATTATGATTTAAGGGTGGGATTAGGCCATGCAGAGCAGCTGCATCATGTAAAAGTATCTGGGAATTTACATTTTTATCTTCATGGGTTTCCTTTCGTTGCATTTACATTTGTGCTAATTGTAGGGTCATCTGATAACCCTTGGATCAAGTTATACAATTGCATTTGGCCATTTGGCCTTCTTGATGCATTTCAGCACTCTGAAAGGTAGAATCCCACAAAAAGACCAGCTTCCTTGTTATCTCAACTGCAGAAATTGCCACTTGAGGCAAAAATAAAAGCCTACAAAAACTGTGAAGACAGTTACAAACGATGAGATGTTGAGGTTTATTTGGGTTTCTGGAGAATCAAAACATTCAACCAGAAAGTAAAGATAGGAAAGGGTATGAAAAAAAAATCTAAATGGTGAGCATCTGATAGAATAGAAGCTATCTTCCTTTGTTTCCTAGTTCACAATAAATTATATTTAACACTGCATTTCAGTCACTTTTGGTTGCATTTTAATCTGATAATTAGTTTTCCCATGAATCAAATACTTCTTAAGAAGATCAAACTGAAATAACATTTAGCTTAATTCTGATGAGGCTGAAGCTATGCTTCATTTGACCAAGGGTGTTTAAGAGTTGAACAATAATGTGTAATATAGAAAGTCTTTAGCGGCAACCTTTTCCATTCTAACGAGTGCATAATATTGGTTTTGCAATCATTTAGTAATTATATAAGGAGGACATATTTATTACGAATTATTGATTTTATAATTACTGCTGCTGGTGTTCACATTATTACACAGTGAAAATCTTTTAATATACAATGTTCTTCACCCTCAGCTGGCAAGCAGATAGTGCAATGCAATTTACTGAGTAGCCAAGAGTAGATTTTTATCGGCACTTTTTTTGCCAACTACCTAAGTGGCTTGCTTTCTGAAAAAAAAAAATATTGCTAATGGCACTTAAACCAAGAAGAATGTCCAATCTTTCAAGGTCATTTCTGGACGATTATTATAGTTAGTCAATGAAGAAAAAGAGAGAGAAGAGAAGAAAGATAGAGAAATTTGTTTAATTGTTGAGTTACTTTACTGCTAATATCGCCAGGAATTAAAAGTTATAGCTTTAAATTTGCTGTAAGCTAAATAGACATAAAATACCGCTATCATACACCAGATCATGACACATGAAGATATATCTCTTATGAAATTGATTTTTCCACGTGTGCAGGCTGACTACTCAGTGCAGCTAACCCGCCTGTAGAACTGCAGGGAAAAGTTATATTCAGGGCTAGTGTATAATTGTCAATATGTTTTATATTCTAGAGCAAGGGATTTTTCTTCAAGACATGTACAAAGGAGATTGTCCGAGTTTGCCGTTTGATTGGGTCTGCAGCTGCTCGCTAATAGCTGTTGCTAAGAAACTGTCACCCCAAACAAAGGGGAGTTCTGCGCCATCAGAAATCTTTGGAAATAGGGCTTTCCATTACTGGCAACAGAATTCAGCAGCCTGGTTGCGGAATTTAGTCCTGGCAGATGCTGAGATGCTACAACGTCATGGAGAATGGGCGAGTACCTTACACAGCCAAATCAGCACTTGGGCCAGGCTCTTGATCTGATCTCCAACTCCTGTGCAATCTCATGTGTAATTTCCCAAGCTTCCGAGTTTCGTTGCTTGGTTGGACTTCACTCAGTGAAATGATTTTACTAGAACATGGTTATGGTGCAACTCTTTTGTCAATTAAAAAAAAAATTACTAACAACATACATCACACTTGATTGCCTGTTTAAATAGTTTCATGTTTCCTCCCAGTATAGACTATGCATGATCCCACTTACTTGATGTACTGGTCAGTGTCATATACACATAAAAACTCATAAGGAAAAAAAATAATTCTGACTGTGGTCCTTAATCAGGCAGTAAGAAGATCCTAGTACAACAGACCCTATGTGGACTGACAAGGTGCCCACTTCAGATTTCATTAAAGTATGAGGACACAGAGGAGAAGCCTAAAGGGAGAAAATACCAATGCACTAAGTTATATATTTGTTGATTACAGATATATATATCTTTATGTATCATCATCCACTCTCTGATAGTGGCATTTTGTGTCTATTTAGCTTACTGCAAATTTAAATGCACTAAGTTCTACACAAGCATTTAACTCCTCAGGATGTGAGGGAAAAAAAAACACTTTGAGGAATATTAATGCTGAAAAACATTATCTTTCCTTTTTTGGAATAAAGGGGTAATTAAATATGACTTTAGAGATACTTTCACAACTTGTAGAAAACAACAGATATGAAGAAAACTGTGGAAAGACAAGATGGAAAAAGAAAGTATGTTTCTTTTCATAAGGGATATATTTTCATAGGGGATATGCTTTGGCCTGCGTCCTCTTTATGCTTCTGCAGTTCTACAACTAACTTACTACATATTAGGCATCATATAAATACAAAATTAAAAGACATTTACTACCTCATAGACTTTACAATCTAAATACAAGTTAAAAAAAGACAAAGTAAAGAGCAATAGACAAATGGAAAACTGAATACCTTATATTCTTGAAGGTCTCACATTTCAATGTTTTTCTTTTTTTAAATGTTTAATTAACAGAAGTGAAAGAAACACTCTTGTCTTAGGCTGACCAGCTGTGGTGCTCACTAAATCCTTGGTGCTTTTTTTCCCTTGAAAATGTCAGTGAGTGCAATAATAACAATTAATGATGATGATGGTTGCTTCAAACCAAAGACTGTGAGTTTAATAGGTTCATAAGTCCATTCCTGGCTGTGGAAGTTGATTTGTGACATCCTGTCACAGACCTGTCGGGCATTTTGTTAGTGCTGGTACAAAAATATTTTATTTTCCCTGGAGGAAAAAAAAAAAAAAAGCAATAAGAATGCTCCTAAGCATTCTTCAACAGTTACAGCTGCATTCCTTTTTATTATTATTATTAATTTATTTTGCAAGAAAAAGAATGATAATAAATTCACATATATATCATTAAAACATAAAAATATAGTATTTTTGGACGAGAGATGTCAGAAAAGATAAGTATATTAGTAAGAATATTTTTTCAAGAAATGTCATTTGCACAAGAACGACTGACTTCCAATAAAAATGCCTAAAATTTGCATTTAACATGAAATCTGAGACTACATTTTTCTTCTGTTGTTTGCTTTCAGTTTTTGAGCGAGTACAAACTGACCATGCAGCTGTCCATCTCAAAGGGTATTTTTTCCTATTAAGTGTCTTTTGTTTATAAATCTTGCCCTCCCCCCCCTTTTTTTTTTAATGTAACCTCCTCCCTAACTAGACTTGAGTCTAATTGCATAAGTAATGACAAGCTGAGACCAGTATTATTGACCTGAAGGCTTCAGTGCCGTGCTATCTTTTTGCTTGCCTGACTATCAAGGAGACAGAACAAATACAGCACATCAGTAAAAAGGAGGCTAAGTGATATTTTTATTATTATTATTTTAAAGATAGCTATTTATTTATTTTATTATGTTAAAGACAGCTAACTCGTTGCTAATCTTGTAAACTATCTTCTAGAAACTGAAAATAGGATATTTAAAAACTGATTCATCCCACCAGGAAGAGGTAAGGCAGCTTAAGACTTGTCACCTTTTCTCCATCAATAATAGAGGAAGCCAATATGATTGACAAGAGAGCTAGCTGTTCAACAGTAAAATGTAGGCAAAATGGATCTGTTTTTTTTCACAAGCACTTCCAGTTGAGTAGAAATAATACAGAATAAACAAAAAAAAAAAAAAAAAAGAAAGAAAAAGAAAAATCAAACCTGCCCTTTCAGGAGTCTGCAAATAGGCGTGATTTTCCTATTGCTGTTTAAGCTGAGTTTTCAGATTTTTACTTCTATTACTCAAAGCATAGAAGACAAACCTTGACCAATTCTTCATTTTTGTCTAAACAAAATGCTTCAGCTGGTGCAAAATGAAATCAATATATGCATGAATAATAACAACAAAATAATAAATACTATTATTTTGACTTCTATTTGTGAATAAAAATGGACTTTAATTCCATCACAAAACCATAAACATTATTATTTTTCCTCAGATGGAAGTTATTTTACACTTTTATTATCAATACATTTTTACAAAAGAAGGATTGCTGTCTTTTTTGTGATCAAATAAGTACTTATATACCCTAGAATGGGGATTGCATTTGTATAGAGACTAAATCACAAATTATTTAAAGGCAATTCTGTCTGTCATTCACTTTCATTTTCACTTAATTGGAATGGCTCATAAAGCTTTACATTACTCCATGTCACCATTACGTCGCTGTGACTCCTTTCATAGAATGCAGGTGCTTTCTTTTCCTCTTATCTGCCTGCTTCTCAAGTAGGTTATGCAGACAGATTGCTGGTAAATTCTATAAGGTTCTTTCTAGAATTTAAAGTTAGAAGATATCATTGGGAACTAATTTAGGTTAGCTTCCTTCATAACACAGAACACAACATTTCTAATTCCCACATCAAGTCAATAGCAGTGCTTAGTAGAGAATAATCTTTTAGAGAAAAACAAAATCCAATCTTGTTAAAAATTTTCTAGCAATGGAGAATTCAATATAAACCTTGAATAATTCTTCTAACAGTTAATTACTCTCCTAATAAAAAAGTTAATATGCCTACTTTGAATTTCCACTCTCATTTTCATTTCTTTTGTCTGTTAGATTAGCTCTGTATTATCTTTTTTTTTTTTCCCTTTTACTAGAGTATTTCCCCTTTTGTAAATATGACAAACATGCTTTGCTCCTAAATATAATACTCTTTATTAGTCACACTGAAAATACACACCAGGCTTAGACACAGAACCTATTATTGCATGTCATCTGATCTGCACTGGCTGTTCCACTGTGTGCCATAAATCTGAATTTAATACAAGATGAGTTGAGTTTGCTTAGCCCTCCTTTTGCCAAGCTAAACTAATTCAAATGGCCTTGATTTTCTGCAGGGTAAGACTACTCCCATGGATAGTTATCATGAATCAGTTTGCATGTGAGTCTAGAATAACTTGTTCATATATCTGAATCTAATAGTTTCCTTGTCCCTAGATTATTGGAGACAGAGAGAACTGTGTATTGGTGGCCAGTATTCTACAGTATTTATCATTCCTTTAGCTTTTGTATCAACTCCAAGCTTCACTGGTATTGATTTTGTTTTCTATCACCTTACTGATAAAATGTTTACAAGCATAGTAAAAAATCGATTTCAGGGAGACCTCAGTGAGAATGCCCCTTCTTAATATTAATTCCTAATTTATAATCACATTCTGGGATATAGTAAGCAACCATTTCTTTAATAATCATATGCAATTTGAAAACAAACAACAACAAAAAAAAATGATTTTGTTAACTTTCTAGATTCTTACCTAAAAACAACCTTTTTAAAAGGATTTTAAATATATAACTTCAATATTATTACTTTTGTGAACTGAACCAGTCATCTCATCAAACTCTGACACCAGCTAATTTATTTCCAACACATGCATGTTCACTTTCCTTAAGAATATATCTTTCCTTTAATTCCTTGTTAATTCAGCCTCATCTCAAATACTCTCTCCTTTTCCTTAGGATCAAAATGAAACTTGCAATTGCTTAGTTTATACTATTTATTCTCTGTTAATAACACTACTCTTGTTAATATAACAATACTGTAGTTGCTAAATGTTACTATACTATTTTTCTTTCTAGCTCCTCCAATGTTCTGAAGTTTTAAAGACTAGATTAAATCTACTTTAATGGTCTTGGTAGCTCCTGAGCCAGCTCTTTTAAAATTCTTAAATACAAAATTACCGAGTCTTAATGATATAAAAGTGAATCTCAGGTGAACCCATTACCATTTGAATGGAAAGTATTTCATCACAATGGGACATCCAAGTACTGATTAGAACCCTTCATTGATTATTTCTGAATTTTCTATTTTCATTAGAGATATTTCTCATAATCCCATTCACTATCATCTCCATCTCCTGTTGTCCCATGCAACAAAACGTACATATATACTTTTATATAACCCAATATGTAGTATTTAGAGTGACATATTATATAGACTTAAGAATTGGTAATTATTCAAATGACTTTATGTTAACATCCACAAACCAAGATATCACTGCTGAAAGAACTTATCCTTAGTGTGAGCTACTAGCACGAGCTATTCATCCCAGGAGAAGAGGGGTGTAGTAAGAGCTCCTAGCTCTTTTGGTAATTAACACAAAAACTCAGATCAAGAGATCGTCTCAGCAGAATCTAATCTCTGCTCTCAGAGCTGGGATACCAGCTGTTACCTCTAGCATTCTTGAAAAGAGAATGGAAGGCAAAAGCAGGGTGAAAAGGCACCTGTCTTTCATACCATCTGTGGTAACAAAGACATCATACCATTACATCTTCAGTCACATCTGATCTAGCCACTGTAATGATGTCCCCTACTGTCATTCCCATCCTTTGCTCATCATTTTTACAAATGCGGTAGTTATGCTACCTCTGGTGCTATTTGCCATCTAGAATTACTGTTGGGGCTGCTTCTCTCTCTGTTGTGCTGTTAATAGTAAATTTAGCCATCTGAGGAGCTCCTCATATTGGTGCTTAATGGCTTCTGAACTAGTTCCCACTGCAATAGAATTGCTTTGTTGCTGTCTAAGGACATGGAGAACAAACACACATGCACACAACTTCCAGGGACAGCAGCCAGGGACCATTTGCAAGATCACCCTTTGTTAACCAGCCAAGGAGCAATAAGTCTGTACTCAGCACGGATGTGAAAACTAGATGATAATTTAGAATATCAGCTTAAATGGGTAGAGCAATTAGTAGGTAAAGACAAGCCTTAACTTACGGTCTTTTACAGAAAGCCCATGGTATCTTTCATGGCAATTTGCAAAGTCATATGTATGCCACTTTTAGGTTTGAAGTCATGAAGAACAAGAATTTTTTGGCCCTAGTTACTTCTTCCTAACAGTTCAGTATTTTGTATGACTGGGTCTAAAATTTGTTATTTTAGGTAAGTAAGTCATTTAGGTGGTCTGTGTTAAATATAGGTCTACAGCTGCAACAAAAATAGAGATAATGATTCCTCTTGTACCCCCATTACCTATTTAGTTTGTAAGCTTCACCACAAAGGGAGTTTTTCATACTCAGCATATACAACACAATAGAATTCTGATCAGTGTAAGAGGTATCTATATTCTAAGAACAATATTAGCATTATTACATGCCCTCATTATCCCTCTATCTCTGAAGTCTGCAGTACAGCATACATCTGGAACATCTTCGTACCTCCTCAGCAGTAAAAAAAATTTAGAAGTGCTCTTAATTCACTGATTCTCTCTAAACAGTGATTTTGGAAAATAATAAAAAGCCATAAATTACAGTGTCCTTTTCAGCATATTAATAAAAAAGAGATTAAAAATGCTTAAAAAATTAATCTGTATGAGGAAATACCTCTCTCAACTCTTCCTTTATATATAAGAACTAAAAGTATAAATCTTGTCTTTTACCGAAAAGTAACATCATGAATATGGCTCTATAATTAATACATCTCTGAATTTACTTCAGTGGGCAATCTATGTACTAAGAAAAAAAAAACAAAAAATAACATGATGTCACTAAAAAAATAAAAATAAATAAAAGTAACATGGTGTCACTAAAGAAAGATTTTGGCTGCTGTTCTACACAGTTACATTGTTCTTCTGTTTCACTGTTATTAGTCTCTTTTCTCATATAGGTTTGTCTTCAATGCTGCTAAGAACATATGAAGCAATTGACCAAGTTAAATTAAACTGTCAGAGATCTCAACGAACAAGTTTCATAAAAAAAAAAAAAAAAAAAAAGGCAAGTTGAGAAAAGACACTCTACCCAAGCCAAAGGTGGCTATAAGGCAGATAGCATCAGGGACTTAATCCCTATTTACACATGAGCAAATCCGTGTAGGAGTATATTAATACCAATGCCATAAAAAGGAAATAAAAAGTAATCATGCTTTTTTGGATTGTTTGGGATTTGTTGATTCTTCCTTGGAACAAGGATTTTTCTACATGCTCTGTTGTGTCTCTTTCATCCAATTTTTTGATTATCTGATGACTAATTTATGGGAAAGTGATGAGCATGATTGTGCTTTTGGCTATATTTGTTGAGAAAGCAGGACTTCTGGATAAAATATCACAGAATAACAGAATGGTTGAGGTTGGAAGGGACCTCTAGAGATCATCTAGTCCAACACCCTTGCTCAAGCAGGAGCACCTAGAGCATACATATATATATGTATACTTGTATGTATATATATGCACACATTTATATATATAAAACGTTTTGATCTTGACGCAGAGAGCACGAAACAGCAGGGCGACTTAATAACTGTAGATCGATAATTGGAATAAAAAAATATTTTGAAGCATTTTCCTATCTGTTTATCACCATTATTAAAATAAATGAATTTTATATTTATCAGCGTATGTTTACACCAAAATAGAACAAAAAGAACAGCATCCTCAGATTTTAAAATACCCTTATAGAAAGTTGGAAACAGAAAAGCCTATCTTAAAAACAGACTGAAGGACTAAGCAGACACATAGCATGCAGTTGGAAAAGGACAAGTTGCAGAAGATAAGGAAGATGAATCAAAGGCAAATTGTACAGCTTGGTTTGATTCCTCCATATAATGGAATAATATATATTTTTTTTAGATTTCCTTCTTCAGGGCCAATCTTTCACGTCCCTGAAGAAATGGATTTTGTTTAAACAGACCTGCAGATGTTGCTTTTGTCAGGGTCTTAATATGTTAACTTTAAAATAGGAGCCATGTTCAACCACTTAACTTAGGAATAATATCTTTGATTCTTCTCCAGCAGATTAGTTCATGCTAGCACAGAAATGAGATTTTAAAACTTAATTTCTCATAAATTGCTCACATCAACGGCATTTATTTTAAGCTGTCTCAAATTTAAAGTTTGAAACCATCTAAAAGCCCAAGTGTTTTCTGTGGACTTCCTTTTTTTTCCTTTTGGTTTGTTCTGAAATTCATCCCCTTTCAAAGAATAAGCAGGAGTTTTAATATCTCTTATGTATGAGCCTAAAATTAGATTGATATGGCACTTAGCTGGGATATAAGCCATGTGGTATCCTGATGCCTTGCTCAAGGATGGTCTTGTTTTATCTTCAAGCTCCCCAAAGACAAGAGCTAGTTGGATTGTGGTTTTGGGCAGGGGCAAATCCATCATTTCATTATGAATGTGTCGTACATCTTTGAGTAACCTTGGTCAAGGGTATGGATGCCTGCACAAGTTACCAGTTGTGAAATTTTGGTGTGAGTTTACATTGTGTCAGTAGCTCCATAGTAATTCTTTGTGCGTAATCCCACTTGCAAGCAGTTTGCAAAATGCTGAATGAAAGCGATTGTACTTGATGCAGTGTAGGAAGGCATAGAGGGGCACCTATTGACAAGTTATGGTATTTTGTTAACCCAAATCACGTTTTTCCCTTTGTAAGACAGAGATAATCATGACTTTTTATGAAGTTTTGAGCTGTATTTCTACAGAGAATAGGATAATTAGCTAAAACTATTACTACTACTAATACACTGACTAATGCTTTGAGCAAAAGACTTGCAGATATGTGAAATTCTGAGAAAGGTAAATCTCTCACACCCTTTATTAACCTATTATTTCCTTTACTTCTTTCCTTCATTAAAATTGGAGCGGTATAAAAAGCTCTGATCAGGACGGCAATTGCAAAGAAAGTCAGTCAGTAGAAGCCAGCCATTTAACTTATTTTGGTATCTTTGAAGATCCCGACCTGACATCACTACAAATCAGCTGAACCAGAGTAAAGATTTTCTCGGTATGTAATAGGAGAGTCACTCGGCACTTCTGCCTAACAAATGTTTCTTTCACATTATAAAACTCTCAGATTTTTTAAGCTTGATTCCCAACATAGATTTTTCATACAGAACACTAGTTAGCACTGTGTCAGTTAACACAGTAACAAACGATTAGGCAATAATTTATCTGCTACATTAGACAGCTCCAGTGAAATAAAGCAACTTCTCTTTAAGATTTCTGGTAGGTTATTTTGGGATCTTTTTTAGGTTCTTTTATTCACACCTGTCTGTGGTTACACTGAACTACTATATGGTGCAAAATGAGCAAAATATCATCAAACTAGCTTCTTTCTGAAAGAATGCATCCATTAGGAGATTTTTCTCTAGATCCTACATATGTGTATCTTACTACCAAAATATCCAGTATAGAGCCACTCCATTAAAGTTTTAGATGTTGTCACTTAATGAAATGCAGAATTAGGCATTTAAATACTTCTATAATGCTTGGAAGTAGTCAGATATATGCAAGAAGTTGGAAGCTTGAGTTGGCAAGCCAAAGTAGTAAATGATGAGGGAGAAATGAGATACTAACTTCAGAGCTGCAGAGAAGATATTGTGATTGTTGAGTTTGATGTTTATGAAAAAATCTAATGAGAGATATCAGATACAAATATATATATCTGAGACACCCATCAGTTCTTTTATAGTCAAACCTCAAATTAGAAGAATAATTCCTCTGTCCTGTCTTATTTGCCCATTTTCAATGAATAAATCACTTGAATCTTTTTCTATTGATTTTGCAGGACAAATAAACTTTTTATTTTATTTTATTTTATTTTTAATAAATCTAAACAACACATGAGTGACACTGTAGTTGGCTAGTTCTAAGCTAGTTTCTAAATGTAACTTTAGTCTGGCAATTGTATCTCCAAAAGACTGCCAGATTGCCTGTACCATTCTAAGGAAGGGTCCAAAGATAAATGCAATGAATTACTATCTAGGAACATATGTCACACGGCTCTTCCTTCATATAAGAATTATAGAGAAAAATCAAACTAAGATTTCCCTACTCCATTGCGGCTTTTATGTAATTCGCAACAACTCTTCAATTTTATTTGGCATCTTAC
The DNA here is from genome assembly GCA_034781795.1 of Crypturellus tataupa. NCBI lineage: Eukaryota > Metazoa > Chordata > Aves > Tinamiformes > Tinamidae > Crypturellus > Crypturellus tataupa. The sequence goes on along the minus strand of JAWLRI010000948.1, from coordinate 291,321 downwards.
TGGTATCAACAGCTCTCTTGCACTTGCATGCTGTTATGAGTCTGTGCTCCCCTGATTCACCTCAAGATCTGGCCTATTGTAAGTAATGTTGCCAAAAAGATAAACAATAATAGGCAGGTTATTATTAATGATTCAATACTTTAGCATTATTTCAAAATCTACTTCTATTAAAGAAGCATTAACCCTTTTATGATCATGATCCCAACAGTCATCTTTTTTCAGCCAAAAAATAAATCTTCTGCAAGAGCCCTTTAATGATGAATATGGCCCTAAGTCATTCACTCAGCTGCTTTATTACTTGTCTTTAAGTCTGATGAGTTCAAAGCAGATGTGCATCACTGAATTCTCAATAAAAGGCCACTGCTTGTCCTGCTGAATAATAAGAACTGCTAATGACACCAATTAAGAGCTGTAAATGTCATTTACACTTGTTTGTTATTTTTCAAGTCAATAAGGCTACGGAAGGCAGAGGAGCCTGAGATCATTTAGACTGGAGCAGTCTGAGGGGACATTTTAATTGAAATATTACGTGGAGTAATAATAAAAAAAAGATAATGGAGCAATTACATTTGTGATTGGGTCAGTTACAGAAGATACTTCAGTCATTTTTTTTCGCAAGTATTATGAGCTATAAAGAAATAAAATCCACTACTGGAAAAAAAAAAAAATCTTACTAATTGCAAAGGATTAAACATAGATCTTTTCTAATACTGATTTCCTCATCTATATTGCATTAGCTCATGAATGATTTGATATGCAGTTTCAAACAAACAGCTGGGATCTTGCCTGAGAAACTATTTCAATGGTCATACCAGCTAGAACTGACAACAGTCCTAAACTAAAATTTAATTTACAATTTAACTAAATTGTGGAGGATTGGTAAAAGATGTACAGAAAGAACATCAGACATCTGGAAATGGATGTATTTAGTCAGATTTTGTTCCAGATCTCAGGATTAGAGAAAGTCTTTTCATAAGTACAGTGACTCCAAATCTGTCTCTCCATAAAAACTCATAAAAGAATATTCCTAAGAAACCTCCTTTAAAATGATCATATTAGGAAAAGGAAGCAGTAGCCAAAAATCACAAAAATACTCTGAAATACTGCTTAGAGACTACTTACATTCTCAAGATACTTGAATTTATGCTGTTGGTCCTATGCAAGACAGCTGCAGTAAACATCTTTTCTCTGTTCAGCAAACTTTCTTCCTAAGGCATAACACTCAGATAAGGAGCTTCTCCATGTGTCATGCTCATGGATCCCAGTTCTGTGGTCATGAATGTTTACAGAAAAACAGTAGATCAAGAGCTGCCTATAAGTTCCCAGGTCAGAGTAGGTCATTTGGCATTTAGAGTTTTAGAGCTGCTGTATGAGAAATGGACTAAAATCATTTTCTAGAAACAAATAAGTGAACTTCTATCTTTTAGCAGCCCATGGACTGCTGTTGCCACTGTCTCATGAAGTCCATTTTTCTTGCTCTTTTCCAGTAGATATTAAATTCTTTACCCAACAGAGAGAACACTGACACACAGTGCCAAATATTCTGGTAATTCAGGCATGTGTATAAGGCTCTGATTTTGTAAACACAGATTAGAGACAAAGAAGAGCAAGGGTTGGGACCTTTACTGTTAGGTTATGAGGGAAATTTCCCTTGCTCTTGCATTTTTTCTCTTAATGGAAGAGAAAGTGTTTACATTCCAGAATTGCAGGAGGGTACAGTCAGCACGATATGCTCTCCACTCTCTCTTGAAACCTTATTCCAACAGAATTCTTTGTATAATGAGCTGATTTTTTAAGAGCTTTTTTAAAAAGGCTTTACCTTTTTTTGGTCTTTTTTACTTCCAAGTGGTTCCAACTTGTGTTGAAGATACTTCTAAGCATCTGGGAAACTTGGGAGAATATAAGTCCTCTATGTTTTATTAAGATAAACTTATATTTTGGAAATGTTTTTGGAAATGTCTAAAAATATTATTCTAGGTAATGCAAGAAGATGTATCTACAAACTAATGAATGACATGGAAAAAGGAAGTAGAAGAGTTTTCCTGTGTGCAATATGGAAGAATCAAAGGCATTGACTGAAATAATCACTTCAGTACATAACAATAATGAAAAGAACAAACATGCTTACACAATTCTATATTAAACTGTGGCATTTTCTGTATCAGGATGTCATGACTGACAAATGTTCGCATGGGTGCATGAAGCCATAGAACCGCAGACTGCTGAGCTAGGAAAACATACCTATAAGCTTTGCTCTGTTCCCTAGGAATTGCTACTGGCTATTTTCAGGGACAAGGTCTTGGTCTAGATTGCTTCTGGTCTGATTGCCCACTCTTGGTATAGCAGTACAGCAGCAAATAATACAATAGTATTGTTTTCTTAAGCATTTCACGGCTAAAAACTGAACTGCCTCCTGGCAAAATATTATGATTTGGATTTCCCAGTGTCGTTCTTTCTTACAAAAGACGAACAAAAACAAAACAAAACAAACAAACAAAAAGAAATAACCCACCATACCAGGTAAACAGAATGCTTCTACCTTAGCAAACTACCATTCCATCTACATCTGTCTTGTTACTCCCACCAACTAGCAGTTATTGAGTGCTTTTCAATTGGCATTTATGACTGCCTCTAATGGCTTGCTTGTACATGAGTCTTGAATATCCTAACTAAATATTCAGTGATTTTTCCTTATTCTAATATCCTTAATTAGATTTATGAACTCTTTACTGTGTTTTATGTTGATGAGGGACTGAGAATAAAATCCCGAAATGCTCACTCTAATAAAATATCACAGCTAACCAACTTGTGCTTTTGCATGTGTTATTTCAGTGAATAATGAGCTTTAAATAATGTTCTGAATATGTTACTGAGGATGGGCTAAAGAAATATAGACTGTTGATCTATTACAATACATTAATAAATATACTGTTACATACCATGTGCTGTCCATAAGGAATAATGGATCATTTTGTAAGAACAAGCTAAGGGATAAGGGGCTTGAGGCTTTTTTAGAAAGTCTTATATATATAACTAACCATTTTACATAGGAGAAATTAATATCTTGCCATTTCTATTCTATTTTGACTTCCTTTAGCTAAGTTCTTTGAATCTGGAATAAATTATTGAATGAGATATAAAAAATGACTGTGGTGTAAGATAGCTTTGCCTTTCATTTTCATATTTAGAACTAATTAGCTTCTTTTCCTGATTAGATAGTGAAAATGTTTAAGCAACATAAAGCATGGTGACTGTCAGCAAGTAACACTCTAATCAAATTGACATAAAACTTGCCATAAAGCTGGTACCTAATGATAGTTACAAGAAACCTTATTATACCTTATGTATTTGCCGAGGATATGAAGTCCAACATATTTTTTCTTAACAGTAGCAGATCACTGCAGTGTCAATTCTCTGAGTATAGTCTGTTAAAGCACCTACTATTCACAGGAATATTTAGATTTTTTTCAGAATTACTTTCAGAGCTGATATTTATCAACACAGACTCATTGGATTCAATAGATTGGCTGTGACTGATGACAGTTCAAGAACAAAAGAATATTCTGCAGGCTTTTATTCTGTCATGACTTCTTGATAGTATAACAGAGACTCTAGTATGTGCTTAGTATCGGATTCTGTAATGGTACTCTTTCTAATAGATACCATTTTTTACTTTTCCCTGAGTAGTCAAGTGAATTCGGAAAATTGATTAAAACATGTTAATACTCCTGAATCTGCTACTGTAACTAAAATTAGCCATTGAAGTGGAAGTGACATATCAAGAGCTACTGATAACATTTTCCTAAGAAATACCCTTAAGAATACGAGTAGGTTATATATATATATATATATATATATATATATATATATATGTATCTGTGTATATATATATATATAGATAGCTATCT
>JAWLRI010000948.1:276513-287313 GCA_034781795.1 Crypturellus tataupa | reverse complement strand
TGCTAAGATAGACAATTAAGAAGAAGAGTAGGTTATATATATATATATATATATATATATATATATATATATGTATGTCTGTATATATATATATATACATACATTTCTGCTTCCACTGAACCAAATATATACATACTTATGCAGAGCAAGGTACATTTCTTTACAGTGTTATTACTAACTTATAGAGACAAATATTTCATAAATTGCATTTGAAAAGTCTGGAAACTGCATAAGCAGGTATGCATGGATATCTGTGTGTCTAAAGCATGTAAACCTCAGCTCAGAGGTTCAGCTGTTTGATGGCCAAGTCTTTGGTTGATGCACCAGTATCTGATCGTAACTTACTATTGTAGAGAAAATAACTCTTGAAATGTGAGGTAGTATGTGAGCAAAAGCCATGAAAGATATGAGAAGTTAAAACACAGGCAGAATGTAATTAGTAAGACAGAAAGTTAAAAAACTCTAGGAAAAAAAAATTAGAAAAGCAGGAGATTTAGTCTTTCCTATCTATTGCACATATTCATGACAATAACAGCATTTTAAAAAAATCTGTTATTAGATACTACCAGTTTTCTCTGGTAGTATCTAATAACAGATACTTTCTTTAGAAGAAGACACTTTCCTTCTACCCTTGCTCATACATCAGGTTCTCTAAGCCTCTTATCTTCCTGGTGGCCCTGCTGGTGTCCTTGCCATTTTTTGATATCTCTTGAACTTGCAAAACTGAGTACTCTATCGTCAGGTGTGGTCCATCAAGTGCTGACCAGAGCCAAATAATAACATCCCTTTATTGGCTGATTGTTCTTGTTCATGCAGCTGAGGAAAGAGTTAATCTTCATTGCTGCGGGGACAAATTGCTAGCTTGTATTCAGCTTGTTGTTCCCGAGGGTCTTACAGTGCTTTCCATGAGAGCCATAGGCTAGCGGGGCAGATGTCAGGAAAAGAAAACAAAATAGACCCCAGAAACCACATCCATACGAAAGGTCAACAGTATTACACTCCTGAAATAAATAATTTCCAAATTAAAAACGTGTTTTAGTCAATAGTATGATAATTTTGACAATTTTTTCTTTCACTTTTCTCAAATGACATTTCAAAACTAACAAAGATCTCATGTTGAAAGTCACAATAAAATGTTGCAATTCAAAGTGTTATTTGACTTCAAATGGTGTGCAAAATGGACAGTTATTTCAGAATGCATTACAATTTGACACATCAGAACTGGACAGACTAAAACAGCAAAACTGTTTTAGTTATTAAGTTTGCTTCTCATGCAAATATAGAAACTCTGAATTTATATTAAAAAGAAAAAAAGCAAACCACTTTCTTCTCTTCGTAAATTTTCAGTGACTTCAACTCTGCCTTATTTTGGAGTAAAAATTAGGGTCAAAGTACTGGAATGTAAAAACAGTGCAGAAGATTTTCCTTTTTTTTTTCTTTTATTTTCTTGATCTGTTCCAGTATATGCATATAGCAAAACAGTATCTCATTTTAAAGTCCCAGCTGACCCATGGGAACTTTCAGAAGAACCCAGGATTAATCTTTTGCAATGTAATTTTTATTTCTCAGTTTTTAGTGATAGAGGTTGGAGTATAACTACAATAGCTTTGCCAAGAAAGTCACAATTTATTCGTTGTGAGGATTTCATGACTAGCACAGAGGTATAAACAAGACCTTTGCAATCTGTGCTGCTTATATGAGGTCCGTCCTGCTCTCAAAGCACCAACTCTGTATTTAGTCTGTATATAATATTAGAGCAATATAATCTTTGAATCAATATTTATAAATGAATGTTAATCTTTTATAGAGGATTCATTAACAAAAATCAAAATTTATTACACCATAAAAGTTAGTCATAAGATACTATATGGGCTAATCTTACAATCCCAGCTGACTGACTCTACACTGTAGATCTGTTACTGCAACCTGCATAAATACCCAGAAAATAATGTATTTTCCTCTGTTTACTTTTCCTAGGATAAACAATGAAACTGTAAAAAGAGGCTAAGGCACAACAGGGGATGCAAAACAGACAAGCTGCAACAGCCTACATGGGAGGATATTACAGAATTACAGTTGTTGTTGCAATGGCTACCAGCTGTGCATCTGGAATGAGCAGGTTAGGAGGCCATGAGTTTTAATACAGCAAAAACTTTTCCTCAGATGCTTGCTCCCTTACTTTATATGTTTTATTTCCATCTTCACTTCAAATACCTTAAAGAAGGATGGTCCAACGAGTTCAGTTATTTTTGTTATTCTTCTTCTGAAGTGCTACAGGTAGGTAAAAGTGAATTAGAATTTGTGCTGCTGCTATTTCAGGTCACCATATTTGGTCACTGAAGGTTGTCTGACTGCTTCCTCTTGTGCAGTTTTTGCAATGACAGGCAGTGGAAATACCTGGATGAATGAGTTCTGCAGTTCTGGGTTTACTGATATTGATCCTTACCCTGATCACACAAACAAGTCATTTAACTTGGCCAGAATTCACATGATCTGTCTTGCAGGTTTTACTCCTACAAACACCTTCCTTTCCAAGTCCTAGTGATTCTCTAAAGTATCATACATTTTCTGCAGTGAATGAAACTGTGGCCACACTGAAAACAAGAGCATTCAACTACAGGAGTGCATTCAGGAGTGTATCTTCATGCTGGCAATAACAACATACTCAAATGGCATAATAACAATAATTCTGTCATTTGACAACTTTCATGGGCTTGACTTGGCATAACAGTTTCCTTAATTTACTTTTATTGTTGGTAATGAAAAAGAGTTCTGAAGAAAAAAAAATAGGAAAAAATGCAGAAATATGGTTATACTGACAGTCTCGTGGCTCACAGTCAAGATTAGAACTTTAAATGTACCACAGAGTCCTTGAGGACTTGAGGTCATGGAATAAGGTGGGAACAGATTAGGAAGTCCATTTTTCTCTGTTTGACTGCTTCAAGACATATCTACTGATATTTCTGGAGTATTGTTTGTAGTTCTGGGCTGTCATGTGCAAGAAGAACATTGAGCTTCTAGAGAGGGTCCTGTTTAGAGCTACGAAGATGATTAAGGGACTGGAGCATCTATCATACGAGGAAAGGCTAAGTAAACTAGGCCTGTTTAATCTGAAGAAGAGAAGACTGAGAGGAGATTTGATCAACATATTCAAGTACCTGAGGGGTGACTGTAGGAAGGATGGTGCCAGGCTTTTCTCTGTGGTGGCCAGTGACAGGACAAGGGGTAATGGGTGTAAGCTGAAATACAGGAAGTTCTACTTCCATGTGAGGAAGAACTTTGCTGTGAGAGTGCCCAAACCCTGGCACAGGCTGCCCAGAGAGGCTGTGGAGGCTCCTTGTCTGGAGATCTTCCAACCTGCCTGGATGGACCTTGTGCCCCTGTTCTGGGTGTCCCTGCTGGAGCAGGGGGTTAGACTAGATGATCTGTAGAGGTCCCTTCCAACCTCAACCGTTCTGTGATTCTGTGGCGCCCTTGGTTTGCAGCTCATACCTAATCCAAACTTACATCTGGACAGAGCATACCCCAAAGCTCACATCTGCGTTCCATGATCAAGGTGTCTTTACAGGAAAAATAGAATATATTGGGGGTAAGCCAGTGCATCCATGTCACCTGTGCCGTCAGGAGTTCTTTCCCCATTTTTCTCACTTGACCACTTTCCCCAGCTTGACCACTACTGTCCTGCAGCTAAGGTGAACAAGGTTATTATATCCTTAGATGCTGTCATAGTATTAGTTGTAATATATAGCCTTAAACAACAAGGAAAAAATACCTTTTTTTTTAATAATATTTTGTCCTCTTTCTTCAAATATTGTCTCATAGTCTAATGTTACAGTATGGTAATGGCAATTTTTACATCCAAATCTTTTCGGAAGAGGAGAAGTCAGTTTACCTAGGATCTAGGCCTAGGATCTGGCAAATAAAACATCTTAAAGGTCCTGTATTTTAGCTGTTGTTTTCTCCATTTATTCTATGAGCCATCAGTTAAGTTTTCTTCAACTGTTATTGGGTTCCTCTTCCAGTGTTGTTTCTGAGCCTAAAAGCAATTTGGGAAAATGACATTTTCTATTCTCTCCTCTTCTTTTTTTAATAACTTGGACAACTCCCTTCTCAAATAAACTTCTGGCATTCACCAGTAGCCCTTTCTTTAATGAGATGATCAGCTGGCTGTATAGCTTTCTTCAGTGTATACTGCCAGCTAATGGCAACTTTATTAGGTATCTGCAGTGAGGTGATGAGCCACCTGGGAGTATTAACACCTGGATTTACAGTCACAATGGTAGAGCATATTGAAGTCCTTCACTACACTGAATTACTCAATAATAGCTTTTGGAAACATAAATAATCAAGAAGCATCATTTTTGAAGATAAAAGCCAGGAACATGTCTGACTAATTGACCATGATGGAGTTATAATAGTGAAATACTGCACACTTTTGGAGTAAAGTTCTCTATAGGGTTGCCGATATCTAAAGCATTGATGGTTGCCAACTCTACCAAAGTTTACAGATAGCGACTCTTTCAGGATCTACCTGCCAATAAGATGCATATCAGATTTTACATCTGTCTAATCTGTCGCTATAAACTGTGGCAGCCTGAGAACCTCGGAGATACTTCAGAAGCTTCATGACTGTGAAATAGTGTAAAAAGTAAAACCATAAAAGTTTCCATGTATATGTTTTAGTTTTAAATTTTCAATGTAATGGTTTACAAACTGAGTGGTTTTTGTTTTGGGTGGGGAAGGCAGGGAGAGCAGGTTGTATGTATGATTTTTGTTTCTCATTTTTGAAATTTCCACAGAGGAAGAATCATAAAAATATTCATAGACTACCCGTGCAACCTAATTTTGCATAAGCTGTCCTCTGATAAACCATAAAACAATTTAAAAAAATCTCAAACTTATTTTTTCTCAATATTCTGTTTCTTCTTCGTCTGCTATTTTTATTGCCAAAAAATAAAATAAAAAAAATTCTCCATGTTCCCTTTACAGACACTCAGAATTTCCATAATTACTTTTTTCTGAATATCAATATGTGAAAAAAAGAAATCACATCACCAATAAGAACAATTTTAAAACTTCAGGGCATATTATGAGCAGCTCAACTTACATAAATTGCTACCAGAGAACTTATTTCACTAACTGCTTGCAAATAGAAACAACAACATTTTACTCACTACTTCATGTAATTAACTGGTGAGATATACAATCACTTCTCTTTCTCTCTCCAACCCAATGAGTATTTAATTATTCATACAAAGTGGAGTAGCTTCAACAAAATAAATATAAGAAACCCACACTAAGATATCTAACAGCCTGGTGGTTTGCACACACTTTAAAGATTCAGGTTTCTCTCTTGTGTTAGAAAGGGAGAGGGCTCTGGTTCTAGTAACTCACAATTTGGGTCAGGAAAGGGACATGAGGACATTTGGTGCCCGAACCTGGAGGACGACCCTTATGTCCGTCTCATATATTGGAAAGTAATCCTATAATTAAGACAGGACTGGGCAGAACACAGAACTTTCTCCCAAAATGTTTACATAAACTAACAATCCCACTCTTGCAAGTGGGACTGTTAGTGCCTTTTTCTCCTCTTTTCCCTACAGTCATTGGAGTTGCAGGTCTCAGTCTTGGACACCACCTAGTTTTCCCACTTTTGATATACTGTTGCTTCTCCGATATCTCCTGAAGACCCTGTCTGTAAAAAATCTTTAAGACATATACTTACCTTGGGGTAGAAAGTCATATCTCCTGCTGTGCAGTGTTACATTTTTTGACTCTGCCTGTAGAAGCATTTGAGACACATTCCATATACATTAGCTGAGGGGAGAAAGATCATATGGATCAAATCATAGTTCCCAGCTTAATGTGTGTCCTCCCATACCCATGAGTGTGCAAAACAGGTATGTGTCACCTGGTCTTTGGACTCGGTGTTTGGATAAATGATACAATGTCGAGCAGTGTCTGAAAAAAAAGAACAAAAGCTGCAGGAGCAGAAACTCTTAACTAAGCAAAACAGATTACTGCAACCAGGCTAGGACACAAATTGTGAACTACAGACATGGGTGAAGACAAGAGGCTGGATATGTGAGCATTCTACAAGGTAAAAATTGTCTTGCTTGAAAACAGCTCACTGGAGTAGTCATGGTTGACAATGCATATTGTTGTGTGGGTAAAACAATTATATAGAAAAATTATATCCAATTATTAATTAATCAGGAATGAGCAGTTATTCCTCAAGCTGATAAATTGAGAAAGTCCTTGCATTTCAGCTAACCAGTTCAGGCATTCACAATTTTAATTAGGGACCTGGACATGAGGAGGACAAATACTGCAGAAATTGCTGAAATAATTAACAAACTGCAAACACACTGAGCATGAAGCTTTTTAGAGCTGTTGCAGTTTTCTTCCTTTCACTGTCAACCAGTCAGATAAAAATTTGCTTAGACAAAGGCATCCCAATTCAGACTCGAGCGACCTCGGCGTCTATTGGAATTAAGACAATCTAAAACCAGCTCTGTTCTGCCTCAAAAAGGTAAATGAACCTTCTGTGGAAAGCAGAAGTGTGAAAGGTTCAGAAGAAACCCATTACAAGCTTCAGCACACACTTGTGACAAGAATTGTGACTCTATATTTGCAAGAACATAGTCTCCCTTAGGGATGCCAAGTGAACATGTGAAGTTAAAGCATCACATTCACTTCAGCTCTATAACTTCGCCTCACAGGCAATGCTCTAATTGTTCCCAGCAATGTTGCTTCTTGTATAAATGAAGATACTTCAGAAATCTTAGAGGCAGAGCTGTTAAAGGCTGCTGGTCAGAACATTTTCTATTAAGTTAGAATGTATCTGAATATGCTGTTCTGTCAAAACTGCAGTGTTATATGCAAGTGTATCTGTTTCAAAATATATTTTCTTTGGGAAAAATAATATATTTTTTTCTTCTTCTAAGGGGATAGGTGAGGTGTCCATTTTCTTATGGATGTGAGTCCAAAATGCAAACTGCTCATTACGAATATGGACATTTCCACACAACATGAGAAATGAAGAAGCTTCAAAGTCTTCAAAGTCACCTCAGAATGAAAGAGCCATCTTGTTGACAACTCCAATTCTTTAAATTGTTTTGCCAGAAACTTAGTAGAGCTGTCAGTAAATGAACTTCTTTGCTCATATATGGAGAACTGTATGTCAATTTTTACTCTCTCTTCATTCACTTCCACTCTAATTTTCTCTCTTGCTTAATAAATTTTTGTTGCCTATTTTTTTATGTTAGTTACATTAGTAGAGAGAATTCACACTGCAAGTGCACAAAGAAAAGAATACTTCTATTATTATCAGAATTTTGCATACATGTGCATGCAAACTCCTGTTAACATAAATGCACTTTGTTAAGTATCCCCCTAGCTAAGTATTTTTTTATCAGTACTGTCGGTTATGGGATATACTTCTGAAGTGCTGTCTTTGATAAACAGGTGCTGCTGCAAACTAGACCCTAGGCTTCTAGTCCTTCAACCCTCTCATCTTTCACAGGATCTGAGAAGGCTTCCAAGAAAATGAATTTCAGGAATTATTTTTATCAGTTAAAGAAAGGAAGCTGTCTGCAAAAACCTTGAAGCTAATGAAAACTAGGTAGTTATAAGCAAGGTTACAAATTCTTGCATAGCAGTAAGAGATATTCCTAATAAGCAGAATCTATACAAACTAACAGCTTCCAGGGAGTAGTCTCCTCTGGTCATCACTAAAGGCTCCACTATGTGGGCTAGAAAGGACACCCAAGACAAAGCACTAAGTGAGATCTCAGGCTTGTAGCAGAATAGCTTGATTAAGCTATTGCTATATTTTTTTTCCCAAGAAATAGTAACAAAGAATCTCCTCTCCAGACATGCTAGAAAGGTATTACTGATTTTATGTACACAGCATTTATTGTAAAATGGGCATTTAATGTAGGCTTTCAACCTCAAAAATGCAAACTCAGAGTAAAAACTGTTATGAATGGAAATAACTACGAACACCAGCTTCTTAATGACTCTTCCTATTGTTCCTTTTTTTGGTTTGTTCTGCAGTAAAAGATTTGAAATAAACATTAACAGTGGGATAGTTTTGTCACTGTTTCACTTTATGTTCTTTCCCCTCCACACATTTTCTAACCCCTGGATTCCTTTTTTAATGTTGGCCTTATATAAATCCCTACTCACATTTCCTGCACTGTCAGTTAATTGTCAGTGCCTTCATCTCAGAACAAAGTAAAGGGTTCATAACTGCACAGACTCTTTTCTACCAGGCATTCAAGATGTCTTATTGACATAAAATTTGTTTACTTCATTTTCAGATCTTAATTGTCAAGACCTCTGTTAACTATATACAAGGACCAAAGTAGGGGTAGCTCTTGCCTCTGTCTACTTTTCATTCAAATATGCACTTACTACAAGTGCACCTGCAAATCCTGTTTGCCTAATCACCTTCCAGATTCATAAGAAGTCATTTGCAAGTATGGAATGGTGCATTCACTTTAAGCATTTAATTTTCATGGCATGCCTGACCTTTTAAAAAAGGAACCGAAGTGCATATAGATCCTTGTGAAAAGCTCAGAATGGAGAGCACAAATGCCATGGGAATCAGCCCCTAATTGTGCTTACTTTTTCCCTTTTCTTTTCCCCATCAAATACAAAATTAAGTGACTGCAAACCCAGCAGCTACCTACTTAAGAGGTTCTAGTACCAGAGTTTTGCCTCTTTCCTCTCTAAAACATTGTAACCAAGCAACTGAACTCTCAAACTATTTAACCAGTAATATAAAGTCATCATTTTGTTATACTAGTTAAAAAAATGTGTCTTTCCCTCCAACAGATTTTTTTTTTCATTATATACTTTCTCCTAGCTAGTGCTATTTTGACTGTTTTCCTTCTGGAAAGCAGTAGGTTGTCAATGATGCAAGCTACTCTGTATCTTGATGCTGGAAGCATTCCTTAAAAAAAAGAAAAGTAAAATTTCTCACCAGGTCCCATATAACAAAACCAGGTCATCCTTCTCTCAATGTTCTTACCTTAAATCTACGCAGTTGCATAATTTTAAAAGAATAGTCAAGTTGAAGACTGTAGTAGCACAGCTGAGGGGGTGGTAAAGGAGAAAAAGAGAAAGAGTTATAATAAGACTAGGCTTGAAAATGAAGAACAAAAAGGAAATGCTGAGACTAGCCAGTTAAAAAAGGCTCAGCGAAGACAATTCCACACAGTCTGGTATGGATAACATAGCTGGATGGCTAACCACCCCAAAAGTGCCAGCTCCCAATCTGTGAATCTCTTTGGAGCCATGATGCTTAGTGCTGCAAATCATCTGCTGAGAGAACCTTTAAACACTTGAAACTTATTTATACAATTACCTTTGTGCTCCTGAACTGAATGCAGTGTTCTTTGTTTGTAAACTATTTCTGAAACTGCAAGAAAAATATAAACAAAAAAGTGGTAATCTGTGTAACATATATTGTCTGAGTATGCTTCCTTGCTGATCAAGCTAAAGCTAAGAAATTCATTTAACCTTTTAGTGTCAAGTTTGATGGACCCAAGGTGACACTGTATTTTTGAATTGTGGAGTACAGTTTATGATTGCAATAAACCTGAAGGAAAAATTGATGTTGACAAAGATTATATATATATTTTTCTTCTCCTGCTGGTAAGACAGAAATGTGACAAGTGTCACTTTTTAAAAAGCAGTATCCTCACGTACAATATGAGGACAAGGTTAGTCATCAATCATGTCTTTTCATAAGTCTTCACTGATGAGTTTGACTTTGGACCTGTAATCTTTGAACCTTGGTTCAGCTTTTGTCCCAGAATCATAGATTCATTCATTCATTCATAGATTCATGGATTTTTAAGGCCACAAGGGACAATTACAATCATCTTCTGTGACCTCCTACATTACACAGGCCATAGAGTCCAAGTTTTCATTCTCCCTGCCCCTATTTATTTCACAAATATTATCACATTGTTCTTCTCTCTCCAACTCTCGTTTGCCTACTAAACTCATTCTGATGCTTAACTATTGCTCAGGACTGCCTCTGTCTCTATATTTCCTTGTTTATGATGTCTTCCACGGCAAATCTTTTCCAGAAAAATCCTAGCATAAACCTTGTGCCTAGCATGACCCATAGTCATTGCTTGTTAAACCTGAAAATGTCACCCCTGTTCCTTAAAAAAACCACATGCTGTGTGCAAGTCTGCCTCAGTAGAAACGCTCCTTCCTTGGTGCTCAGTCTTCATCAAATAGTTTTCTGAAATATATGCATTTAACAAGTATTCTTCCAGAAAATAGTGTCATCATAGCAGTTTGTAATGAAGTTACAAGTGCCATTTTTATTCATATCCACACCATTTTTGAGCCTCAGGCTCCTATTTCCTCTATTTCCTTTTTTTTTTTTTTTTTTTTTATTCTTTTCCCTCCACATCTTAAGTCTGTTTGAGCCTGTCTCTTTCCTTCTCTATCTGCTTCATAAAAGTTTAAATGCAAAGGACTTCTCAGTTCACAGGTAAAATAAATTGTCAGTATATGTCTAGTAACAGTTCACAGCTTTTTATTCCCCCCACCCCTCTTACAAAAATTAATGGGATGAACCAATATGCCATTGTGTCCTTGACACGTAATTTGTTATAAATAATAATACAAATGATTACAGAGAAAGCTACTACTGCTAGGAGTGCATCAGTTTGCCAGCATGGGGATAAATAAGACAGCTCTCTCTGTGGGTGACTCTGTCATCACGTTTTGTACCGGCGCTACCCAGCAGGCTTAACAATGGGACTAGCCATC
>JAWLRI010000948.1:266297-276471 GCA_034781795.1 Crypturellus tataupa | reverse complement strand
CTAAAGCCCCTTTTAAACAGAAATAACTAAAAGGAGTTAAAAATAAGTGGCTCTCTGATGGGCCGCTGTGTCGGATATATTTAATTGCCCACAAGTCGCATATCTTGCCGTCTTTGTATTATTGCACAAACCTGCTGCATTTCTGTGGTGCAGCAGTTACTCAGGTTTTATCTTCTACAGAGACAAGCTGTAATCTCTTTTATAGGGAGCGGGAAAAAAAAAAAAAAGACTCATAACAGAGAAGGCAATTACAAGAGGAACAGTCGATGCCAAGGATGGGAGAAAGAGCTGTGTTGTTGTCGCCCAGGTGCAAAGCAGCAGATTGAAAAAGGTTGCAGCACACCCCAACTTCTACCTCATAAGTGGGGGTACTGGGACACAGCAACATCCTGGAGAGATCTGCTGCAAAACTCTTTATCTAGTTCTTCTCCCAACCTTGGAAATGAGTTCATCTTCTTAGTGAGGGTAGTTTGTTGATAGTTCCTGATTATTTATATGTAAGCCTCATTTAAATGAGATATCACTGTGCAAGCTGATATACAAATAACTGTGCCCGACCATCAGTTATTAGAATTTGAAGACTTTTTTTTCTCTCATTTTTGAACACAAAACCCTTTTCATTTGAAAACATGAATTTGCTAGATCTCTTTGATGCACTGCCAGAAGAAATATGTTACAGCTTCAGAAGAGTTACATGAAGACTTGACAAATCATAGACATCACTAGAACATTGAGTGCCAGACAGTGCAGGGCTGTACTTTATACTTGCCTTGCTCTTTTGGGTTATTTTTCCTTTAAAAAATAAATATATATATTATTTCATGTGCTTTGTAACTTAATAGAAAGTATAACTCTGATGATCCACTTGTCCCTTCTGGATGAGCTATGCCTTTCATAATGAAATGAAGCTTTGAGTGATGTAATTTTTCAGCAGTCCCATATCATTCGGTGCATTATGAAGATGTAGTCTATTAGGAGAATGCATATCACTGGGGAAAATGAGTGCCAGACACCAAAATGGTTCAAAAACCAATGAGTAGAGGCAAACAGTATGAAACTCTACATTTCAGCTTTTGTAACAACAAAAACTCAATTCAAAAAGTGATTAAATAGACATTTAATTCTTCAAGAGTATTTTTGGAACATTTTATTCTACACAGATTCATTTGTGTTTCAGTCATTTGATTCTAATTCATGACAAAAATAGTAACATTGAGATATTTCCGTTTCCCACAGAACTTTAATTTTCCATATATTTATTATTCATCATTTGTATTACTAAGGAGACTTAAAGAACCCATTGTAATGGCATCTATGTAAGTGTGGAAAACAGTTAGTCTTTGCCAGCAATAACGTTCAATTGCTACTACATTAGCTGCTCTCAAAAGTTCAAAATCCAAATTATTTTTCCTTATGGAAAAGATATAATTGCATTCAATGCCAGGTGAGTTCAACAACGCTTCCTCTACAGCTTAGGCAAGTATTCCATTGCTCACACTTGCAGATATACTTCACATTGTATAATAGGAACATGATATTTTAGGTCCGACAAATTGTCCAGCACAAGGAGGAATATATGGATTTCAGCACAGCTAGCAGGGCGGGATCAATGCCATGAATTACGTTTAACCACCTCATAATGGAATGTGCCTATTAGACAAATGAGCGGAATATCTCACAGGGAGTGACAGGGCTGGTAAAATGAAGGGATCAAATCTATTACATTCATTACATGAACTAGCCAAGAGAATATATTAAAAAAAAAAAAAATAGATATATTGAGATTGCAATAGGAATGGGAGAAAAAATTGAAATATTAGGAGATTGTGGTAGCACCTCTCCCTGACATTCTAAAAATGTAAATTCCACAGTCACAACCCAAAACTGATATTAATCAACAAGAGAGGAAACACTGATTTTGTGAAAAAACTCTGAGTATTCTATCCATAATTGTAGGAGCCACAGGTACTTAGCTGGTGAAAAATTTGGGATGCTTAATTTACCTGACTATGCCGTTTAATTCCTATATCACAAAATCCTGATATACATGTATATACATTTTTATGTTGTTTATACTTAATCTCTGGTTTGATTTACAATATAGATAAGAGTCCTAAATCTAAATTAGTAAATATAGATAAGCTTTATGACAGTGGCTTAAATATTGCTGAAGAAAAGAATCTTTTAAGAGAAACAAACAAACAAAAAAGCAGAATATAGATGTTAATATTGAAGGACTGCGAGATAGTCAGGTGTAGAGTCAGTTTCATAAGACAGAGTTCCACATAAGAAATCTCCAGAGACTGGAAAAGAAAGCTCTTGATACTTTATTTAATTTCCTTCTACTTCCAAACTTGTTTCCTGTCCATTGATGGGTAAGGGCTGCATGAGCTCTCATGACAGCACTAATGTTTAAAATTTCAGAGACCTTTCCAAATGGGCTTAAAAACTGACAGCTTTGAAATGCAGGGTCCAGATTGTCGTGAAATTTAGTTTTAATAACTGGAGGAACTGGCTGGTGCCCTTACAGAACCTCAGAGCTACTAAAAAATGTGAATAATACAACCAGAGTATAAACTATGGATGCTATGAAGTAGCTCATGACCAGCTTAGTAACTCCATGCCACAAAATCCCTCTCACCAAGATATATCTTGAGTAACCACACAGCCATGGGGCACTGTTCAAGTTGCCATCATCAGTGTGACCAGGGACAGCAGTATAGGAGGGGGATGCATTGTGCATGTTGAAGGGGGTGGTGAACAAACACATGCTTGAAGCACGTGTTTGCTCCATAGTTCTCTGTTAGAGACAAGATTAATTTATACTTGTGATTAATATGCTCTACTTCATATGTTCCTCTTTTTTTTTTTTTTTCCAGTATTCATTCCCTCTGATAAACACAGCTTCCTTATTTTTTCCTCTCATATTTCCTCATTTGAAAGAAAGTGTATGTATGCCACCCGTTGAAAATTGTGTCTTACTTGCAAGTAAAGAACTCCCTCTCCAAGTTTGCTTTTGAAGTAAATCAATATCTTTCAAAAACAGAGGCTTGTGCACCTAATAAAAATAGAGGAAACTTAACTGTGGACAAGCCAAATGTTAAAACATAATGAAATAGGATAAAAAGATTTATGTGAGAAGCAAGCTGCTAAAGTGTCTGAGAATAAAGAAGCAATAATAAAAAAAGTTTTTCATATCTGTCAAAAGCAAGAAACTTGAAAGAGAGTTTATGGGATTTACAAATGATCAAGATGTAAAAGAATCATACAAGGAAGATAATGTCATAACAAAAAAGAAAAATGAATTCTTCATATCCATGTTCGCTGCGAAAAAGGGAGATTCTGGTGCTTCTCTATATGAAGGCCGTGTTTGAATGTCAGTCTCAAAATGAAATGTCAGCAGAAGAAATTTTAAAACATATCAATAAAAAGTAAGAAATCATCAGGGCCAGATGGTATTTACCTAAGAGTTTAAAAGGAATTCAAACATATAATTACTGAATTAACTGTGGTTTAAATTTTACTGTTTTAGGACAGGAGATAAAGTGAAAAGGGAAGGAGAGGGCAAGGACAAAAGCAAGGAGAAAAGGAAGGGATATGGAAAGGGAAAAGGGATTTTTTTTTTACTGTTTTTTATTCATCAGAGAGGAATTCCACAATTCAGAACACCACCTTAGCAATTTAATTAATACAGAAGCACTTATTTTAAGTTTTTCTGAGCATTTAATACTTTTGGGTGACTTAAAATATATTCATCTGTTCTTCATTTCATTTATCCAAGATGTGGTAGTTATCAAATCAGAGCTCTTTCTCTATTCATTAAGAAAGAAACAATGCAAAACATTAAAAATAAAACCCTTCAAAATTGTGCCTAATTCTTGCTCTCTAAAAGGAATGCAAAAATCATTGCTGATGACATGGCAATTTTCCAATCAAACATTTCTTTTGGTCACAAAGATAGAAAGCATCTGAAAACAAAACAGCATTTTGGCAGTAACAGCTTTAACAAAGCTCACGCCACAGTGGCTGCTGTCACTGTGAAATATTGGGCTTTGAAGGATAAAACTAATTCAAGTAGCATAGCACTGCATACAGGTAAGGGGTCCAAAGACCTTGAGTGTTAAAAAGAGCTACAGATCTTCAAAGTCACACATACAAACAAACAAACAAAAACATAGTGGTATGTAATGGAGACCTGAATAATGTAAAAGCTTTTGGCTGCGAGGCAAGGGAGGTGAAGGAGAGGGAGAATGAGGAGAGGAAAGTAGGAGAAAGAGAGAGAAGGTGAATATGAATTTTAACCATACCAGTCAGAAGATGATAGTTGGCACCTCTAGTCTAGGTCTCACAAAAAGCAATATCCAGACTTAAGGCACAACCTCAACTTTATCCAGACTTAAGGAGCAACATCAGCACTGCCTTGAAAAAGGCAGTGGGGCAATTACACTGAATTGAATCACATGTGGGTTTTTGTGATAGAGAAAAAAAAGATGGCTGCTTTTTGTGACAGGGAAAAATTGGATAGGGGAAAAATAATCTGGACAAAATTTTAAAAGGAAAAGAAAAGTGCACTGAATTTAGGAGAATAATTGCACATATGTTTAGTGACCTAGATAAAGATTCAAACATGTTTTGAAACAGAATTCAGTGACCTGCAATGTTAAAATTCTTTCTGGCCATTGGTCTGTCTGTTAGTTTGACTGAAAGAGGGCAGCAAAAAGAGCAAGCGTAAAGGAAAGGAAAAAAATATATTTCAAAATATACAAATACAAATATGTATATTTTTTAAATCTTTATGATAATTATATAGCTTGATGTTCCTCCAATTAATGTCAATGACAAAATCCCCTGGACTTGATCAGCAGAGCTGCACAAACTTGTAAATTTGTCAAAACTAGTGCCATTATTTCAAACCTTTGCAGGAGGGACAAGAGCAAAGGCCAGTGCAAGGATCAAGCAGATTGACTCTCTGCAGACAAACAAGAAACGCACATGGATTTTGGGCTGTCAGGGATTTGGGCTTCAGAGAAAAGAAATCATGTGTCCAGCAGAATGAGGTCTTGGTCTCATTTTAAGACCTTGGGTTCTGCTTCAGTTACTGTTTACTCAGTTACTGTTACTAATGTTAAATTTCAGTACAGAAACATTATTAAAAGAAAACCAGAGTTTCTATGTCTCTTGATCATGTCTAAATTTGCATAAGTTGAGCTGTAACTCTGCTGCTGGGATCTGTAGTAACCAGGGAACATGTTTCCAAACTCAAAATGATGGTTGATGACAGCTGTTCTTCTTGCGGTACTAGTTAGCAAAGATCTCCTGGTTATCGGGAAATATCATGAGTGAATGTTCATTGAATTTCTAAAGTGTTGAAGACTACATACACATATTTCAGTGAAATTTTGGTAAAACAGAGACAGATAGATTGATGACACAATGTATTTGTATGCTTTCTATGTAAACAACATATGTACATATAATGTAATATTATTTTACAGGCTCATAACCACGATTTACTGATAGTCATCTGAACAGTTTACAGCTCTGTGTAGACCAAGAATCTGGGGATTTAAACCATAAAAGTATAAGAAAAAAATCATACATTAAAATACTGACAATTCCTTCCATAACAATTCGATGGTGCATGTCTTAAAAAATCAGAGTTAGCCTTGGAAGCTATTTCTGTTCTCATCTATTGTAATTTTATGCCAATATACCTCTATCAGTTTTATCAGTGATCTCGTTTATATTAGCGGAACTGATGACAGATTCAGGACCCAGGTACTAGTTCACAGAATATCTATAACTTGTCTACAGAACTTCCACAAATCTTATCCAAAATAAAATTAAAATTTCAATCTTTTCATCAAACTTTGGAGTATATTTCTGCCTAGATGTTCTTTCAGATCTGCTACTGTTAAATGGTTAAAATTTTTCTTTATTTCTTGTTATTCCTAGTATTTTGGAGATGTGATATAATCATGGGAATTCAAGATAAAAGTATTTGGACAAACAACTTCCTCAAAATATTTTGATCAAAGATGACAGAAAGCAACAGGCCAAGAAAAGCTATTCAAGACCTTAAGGTGACTTTGCAGAGTTGATAAGGGATCAAAATGTAGATATATTTTAAATCAATAAACTAAAGAAATACATTTTTAATATATTTTGAAACTGGCACATTAGATCTGAGAATCACTGAGAGAAGATGAACCTTTGATGATATATACATGAATCCATAAACTCAAAGGCTTAGTTCTGTAGCTGACAGGGCTTCCAGCTTAGCTTATGTTAGTGTCAGTTCCCTCTCTGAAGATGACCACTGGCCTTTTTCTCAGAGTAAATCAGATCTGTAAAAGCAAGTGGGGAAATAATCCATTGATATTAAAGGCATCCCCAGCATGTCATAGGTGGAATAATACTATGCTGTGCACGTGTAAGCAATACAGTATTTTTGTTAGTGAACCCTTTACAAGAAGAGTCCTGGAAGAACTCACGACTAGAATTCTAAGTAAAAGCATCATGTTAAATTTAAAATGAGGCTTATTTTTATAATTTATTCAGCTGTTTATTCAGCATGCTCTTTACCACAGCTATCAAAATGCTTAACCACCATCTTTCTGCTGTATATTCAATACTGATAGTGACTATTATGGTAATAATAATAATAATAATAGCAGTAACAAGAATGATCTTTTTTCTTGCTACATCCACTCAAATACCTCAGAAAAAATAAGACTCTATATTTCACATGCACAGAAAGTGAGAGTGATTTAACCTTTTTAACACATATGGAAGGAGAAGCAAAACAAAGTTATACTGAAAATATATTTCAGTTTTTCCCTTTAACTTTTCATTTTATTCTTTGGTGCAGGGAACTTATTCAAGCTGATTGTGCAAGATATCAGCATATATAGGGCAGCAGTTTTGTGTCTGTCATACTCTCAGATAATGCATATAAGCCATTTCAGTCATATGGATCATCTCTCATTAGGTTGATCAAGATTGTATGTACTAAAAAAGATCATGATCTTTGCTGTCTTTCCCTTGAGTTTGCTAATCATCTAGCTGCTAATCCATATTATTCTCATTTTAATTTTTTCATTTAACTCTATTTTTTCTATTTTTTTTCTTGTTTTTATTCATCTTTCCCTCAAAAAATCTTTGTCACCCTAGTATTATTGTCCACTCAGTGAGCTATTTTTGAATTTTTATTTAAAACATTGGAGGTGTCTTTCTTCCCTTTCTTGATATCTGTAAGTCTTCTCTCTGGTTTTCAAAGCGGAATCCTGGGTAGTAGAAGAGGAAGTCTGGAATCTCACCTGCAGGATGAAGAAGGATTTGAAGAAGAAGTCTTCCAACATCTTCAACCACTAAAAAAGAAAAGTCAATCCTCTGCTATATACATAATATATATATATAAGATAGATGTGTAGATCAAAGTGAGACAGTTCAGCCTCTCATCTCATATGAATGGCAAATTTGAGGCTGAAGGTAAGCATCTTAGCTCAAGAAAGGGAAAGGATTTGGGTAATGACTTTCTCTTTTGCACCTGATATTCCTGTCTAGTGGAAGAGTCTCTACTCTTAGAATGCTGGTGCTTGTGTACAAAATACCAAGGACAAAAATCTCCTCTCTCAGTCTTAGGAGAATAGAAACTTGCCTCACCTTTGTCATTTTTGCTCCTAGAGTCAGGTGCTTCATTTCTAGGCATTTTGGTGTTGAGACCTAGAGTCCTTCTTAAATACTTTATGCTTTGCCTTGAGGTCTTTTAAAAGAGTGGGTAGCTCTGCTTCTGACAGTGAGAGTATGAGAGATTTTCTCTGACAAAAAAAAAAAAAACACTGAAACCTGTGAGATTCATCCCTTTATAATGCTAATTATTGCATGATGTGACCTTAAGATGTGACAGTGTCAAAAGAAAACCTAAGGCTTGCTATTTGTTCAGATTCAAAACAGATTGAAATCCCACGATGGCTGTGACACCCCACCGTGACCCATTTCCCCCAGAGCTGTCAGATCAGAGCATTCTCTGGATGCAGGCAAGTTTTGGAGTAGAAAGTAACTCTTGAAAGACCCTCACAGTCTTGCTGACACAATTTCACCATATGCTCATCAGAGGTCTCTCGGCACAGCCTGCTCCTCCTGTGAATAGAAGGATAGGGATGGCTGAATGTGTCTGAATCCCAGAGGGACCCAAGATGTTACGCTGAAGGCTGGTTGCAGGTATCTCCTGCCCCTTCCATTCAGGGGTTCAGCCCCAGTGCTGAACACCCTCCAGGATACTCTCCTCCACCTCCAGTGGTCACGAGGTATTTATTTAGAAGCAACAATGAAGGTATTTATTTAGAAGCACCTTTGTCATGACAAGACCACTTGTTTCATCAGGGGGAAAAGACTCATCTCTGTCTGCTTTTTTAGCAGAATGTATTGAAAAACAAAGTTCAGAAGGTGAGCCTATGGAGTGAAAGTAACATCCAAAAGGTAGAAAAAAAAATAAAAAGGAAACAAAATAGGATCCTCATATAGTCCAAAAAGCAAAGGTAGTTTAAATTAAACAGCTTTCCAACTAGTAGCTCTTGCAAAGGTACTAGTTATCATTCCATTTTTCCAGGATCTGGCAAGTACCCTGTACCATTATGAGGGAATATAATCTTTCTGCTGCATAGTTTGTTTTGAATAAATCACACAAAGGGTTTTTATATCATAAGCCTCCAAAATAAAACTTGCATTCACATATCCTTCATAAATAAATAAAATAATAAGCACACATGCATACACACATAAACAGAAGCCAAATAATTACTGAGTTGCCAGGGTCCCAAATGTTGGATTGTAAATTATAGATTGGTTTGGGAATTTTGCCCTGTTTGACTCTGTTGTGATAAATATGCTTTAAAATATAAACTGTGTGATGCTGATATACAGTGGGTATATACACAGGGAGCCTGGGTTCCTCTGATATATTATTCTGGCTAGCACAGAAAGGTCAGTGTAGTACCTGTATCTGGAGCAAAGACAAAATTGTGTAGGCCTGGACTTTGTCGTGTGTCTTCTTTGACAACTAACGGCTTTTCCCTATGTTAACAGTGGGAGCACTGATTTCATACTTAGAGGAAACAAGGGTTGTCATGTGCATTTATGAAGGGACAAGGTCATCAACTCCAAATGCATACAATAAAATGCATAAAATATTAAAAAATAATATATTCCTACAATAAAAATGTAAGTTTTTTTGTTTGCTGCTATTACATGAACTTGCATTTTAGGTGTACATTCTTCCAGCTTCTTCTTGTAATGCTAATATCTACAAGTTTGTGCAAAGAAAGAAATAGGATTTTACTGTTCTAAAATCACATAAATCTGAGAGGTGCATATTGGGAATGAAATAAATTATGTGAGACTTATGACAAATTGATAGCACTAAGTAAAGCTTGTCTAATGCACAAAAATAAGAAACTGAATTTGAACTTAAAGTAAAATTAACTTATTTTAATTCCAGCCTACATTCTATTTAATGCCATCCCAAGATATGACTGGGTGACATTTCCATGAAGAGCGACTATGCCAGTGTATGAGGGCAGATGTATTAGTAGTGGATCATGAAGCTTCAGCACTGTGTGCTGTTTCACAGCAGAGAGATATAGAGATACCGAGGTGTTAAAAAGAAATCATTCTATTTAAGAGCATCACAGAGGTACCTGATTTCCATGTTTCTTTTTCTTTCCCCTTTTCTTCTTCTTTTTCTTTTTCTTCTTCTTTTCCTTTTCCTCTTCCTTATTATTTTTTTTTATTTCTTTCTTGAAAAGTGTTTACTACAGACTGGTTTGCATTCGCAGTTATAGTAACTATGTGGAACGTCCATACTGCTATGTCCTGTGGGATGATGGTGCTGAATATAGTCTCAGCAATTTCCATTATTGGCATCAGACTGGAGAGATTTAATATTTAGGCAGGTAGCACTTCTGTTCAGTGGGCCCTCCAAAGGCAGGAGAAACAGACTGACAGAAATCTCCTGGAGCTCCCAAAAGTTCCCGAAAAAATGGAATTCCACTCTGCCTAGGACAGAATAATGTAACAACAGAGGTTGGAGGCCAGTGACAATTTTGCTTTCTGTGTCTAATCTCTATTTTTTTACTTCTTCTTTTTCTTTTTTTTTTTTTTTTTTTTTTATTGA